>VUQK01004271.1:18888-31353 GCA_015106715.1 Bujurquina vittata | reverse complement strand
AACCCCTAAGGCAAAAACCAGCCCATCCCAGGCCCCCCCCCCCCAACATTAGATAAGCAACATAGTGTATGCTGTCAAGTGCAGTGAAAAGTGCATGGCACAACATAGAAGAGCCACCTCCACAGGACAAGACTCAGCTGTGCATCTGCATCTGAAGGAGAGAGGGCACTCTTTTGAGGATGCCAGTGTTCACAATTTGGACCGGGAGCATAGATGGTTTGAAAGAGGAGTAAAAGAAGCATCTGTGTCCACTGTGAACAGCCATCACTGAACAAAGGTGGTGGATTACATCAGCAACTTTCCCCCACTCACAATGCTGTCTTGAGTTCCCTCTCCAGATGCCTCAACTCCCATTCACACTTTTGTTCAGGTGACTTTAATAGTTCACTTGATACAATGTCCCAAATTGCTTTCACTGAAACCATTGATTGTAATGACCCACGCCTCCTTTCACACCTTGGCGTATGTGCACATGAACAATAATGGGTCACAACCCCCTCCAGGGGACTGCACCCACCGGGTTTAAAAACCTGGGTCTCTCCACCTTTTGGTTTGAGAACTGAAGAAGCCTTTTGGGTGAGAGGTGAAACATCTTCAAGCAACAAAAAGGAAGTCCAGTCACCCATTTTCAAGCTCCAGAGACTGCTATGACCTGGATGACTGAGAACCTACACAGACACATCTTATTAAACAGTTGTGCGGAAATGGGATTCATGCTTCCAGGACATTCTGAAGGCACCACCTGGCTTGTTATTTGGATGTTACACTTATAGATACATGCATTTTATTATTTTATTTTAGAGAAACTTACCCCCATATTGTTTAAATATGCTCAAAATCCCCAGCCAAAATATCCCTCAATTTTTCTTAACCACTTTTATCCAGTTCAGGGTCATTAAGGGATATGGAGCCTATCCCAGCTGACATTTGGTGAGAGTCAGGGTACAACCCAGACAAGTTGCCAATCTGTCACAGGTGGGGTATTTAATTACTGTAGGCAAAAATAATTCCTGATATTAAAGCACAGATAGACACAGAATCACATGCTAACGTGCATGTCTGTGGACTGTAGGAGGGAGATGGAGTACCTGTCGAGAACCCAGCTCATTGCTGAGTGAAAAGAATATAAAAGCTATGCAAAATGCTGCGGCCAGACTATTAAATGAGCTCACATCAGTCCTATTTTATACTCTTTACATTGGCTCCCACTAGATTTTAGGATTGGTTTTAAAATTCTTGTATTTTCTCATACATACAGATCCAGATTATATCTCAGCTTCTTCACTGCTGCTCACTCTCTTTGTTCACAGGCTTGAAATTTGTTCGCTATGCATGACGATATTTATTTATTTGTTTGTCTTTAAACAAAAAAAATGTCATTTTATTGGGAAATATTACACAACGGTACTGAAAGGAGGTAAACTAAATTGGAAGCATATTCCACTTGGTAGCTTTGTGTAATTTTGGATGTCAGTGTTCCTATAACTTTGCAATGAGAAAATCAGAAGTAAGAGCAAAATGCAAGCAAGAAGGAACTAAAGCGGCTTGTTTTAGACATAGAATGAGCTAAGGAGCTGCACCTAGGCTCAGTATACGATGAAAATGATTATTTTAAACTGTGAATCATGCAAAGCTTCTCTAGTCGAGTCTAAGAGGAAAAATCTGAACTTGGAAAATGGGCATAAAGATCCTCTTTAAACTGTCATTTTTTAACCCAGCAGTAGGTCTGATTCCAAGTGTTAAAAGTGCCATTCCTTTAATTCACTGATACTTCTTTTGCATTAAAGAACACTTTGATTAAAAAAAACTATATAAAGAATTCTTCTCAGTTTATGTTTTAACCATCCCCTCAGAGTTATCACAAAACTTAACAAAGCTGATCACCTCAAAGTAACTTTGGCAAAACAGAACAAGAATTAAAAGGGAAACGAGAACAAAAACTGACATACTGGTAACTTTCTCCGACTGATTTTTCTCCTCAGCTCACCTCTGAGATGAGAGATAACTATCGCTACTGTTCTTACCGCGCTTGCTACAGTGCCGAGAGTTCATAAAGACTGCAGAACCTTGATCTGCCTGCTTGATTTATTAAGCAGCATTGTTGAAAAGCTCCTTCTCTGCTTCTCCTGTTCTTTGTGTTTCTGTATCTGACTGCTCCCTTTCTGTCATTTCAGCTCAACAGAGCTCACATCAGCCTCTGGCTTTTGAAAAGCAGGGAATTATTTGTATCATCGTCATGCCCGCATGAAGGGCTGTACGTGTTCTGTGAAATTTATGCTCATGTGTTTCTCAGTAAAAGTGCATTTCTACATCATGCATTTGTGTATTGTTGTTAATGACCGTGTGCATTCGCTCCATTGCTTTCTTAAGATACGTTTGTCTGGATGTGGAACCGTCTCAAAAGTTCAACTGGTTTGGCGAGTCCACCTGGACACCCGGAACTTAAAATAAAAGTATTTCATGACTACGAGCACATAATTGCTGTGGATAAAGGCTTTAAGCGTGTGTAATATAAAGTTAATGGTGATGTGGAAATTATGATGAGAACAGGTCTTTCCCTGAAAAAAATCTAACATGTCTTAGTGTCTTACTAATGAGCAAGATGTTTGGTCGTCTCATGATGTAAGAACACCTTCAATATTTGAGTTTTTTGAGCTGTACAGGAGGGACAATACACCATTCATCCATAGATTGTCCCTTGTTTGCCTATTTGATTATGCTGGTAAGGCTTGCTTTCTAGCACACTGGTTAACACACACAAAGCTGAGGCTTCAACTGAGTTGAAATCAGGTGAGTGTGTTGGCCGTAACATATGATTCGCATTATTTTTACATTCCGTGACCCCTCATTCCCCATGGATGGAGACATTGTCATCCTGGAGACACGATCAGTCAGAATAACTTGATTTACAGTGAGTCTCTGAGTGGGCCCACACCATCCCTCCCACAACATAAGGGTATTATTCCCCTTAAATTGACACATGCCTGTAAATACGTTTTGTTTTTTGAGCTGTATGGCTTATGAGCTCTAAGAACTTCTGAGAACAACAGTTCCTGATCTAAATGTCTTCTGAGTCGTGAACTGTGAATACCATATTATTAAAACGCTGAGGCTTTGACAAACGACACTTTCCATGTGTCACCGGAGGCTCATGCACTATGAATGTTGTTGCTGAATGCTAAACACCCGTGACGCTCGCTTCCTCTCCGCACTCACATTTAAACGTTTGAACTTCCGGCCGCAATTTCACGTCTCTTACCCACTTTCCTAATCTGCTCACCACATTCTCTTGTGACTTTTAACAGAGGTTCAGAAATGCAGTATAAATGGATCTGCAAAGTGCACCCTACCATGACTCCACCTAAACCCCATCGCTTCATCGCTCACAAACAGGAACAAAGAAACTACACCGCCTTCATGATTCAGCTTCATGATTTTAATTTAGGCTTACAGGAGTTTGCCTTTGCTTTTCTGATCGAGAACAAATGCCAGTATGTATGTGACAAGTTATCCATCATGATGCTGTGTTTGGTGGTTGTGGCTGCAGGCACCTTGTGTACAGCCCCTACAGCTGATGTATTTTTAATGAGTAATAATGACCAGAAAGCAGGAAGCATGGTTGACAGGAAACACATCAAACCTCCTGATACTGCAGTTCAGTTCTTAAAGTGGTATGGGTTCATTATACAGTACTGTACAAAAGCCTGGAGGCACCCCACATTTCTTTATATCTTGCTTGGGAAATGGGTGCAGTGATTTATTGAAGTGTGCAAACATAAATGGAAATAGCTTATATATGGCAAAATCACTTTTTACAAAGTCAGTCTGGACTTTTGGGAGGCCAATCCATGACTGATCAATTGTGTATTTTTCTATCCAGGCATGCTTCTACTGCACTGGCAGTGTGTTTGGGATCATTGCTGAAAAATGAAGCCATTGCCTATCAGATGCTTTCCAATGTTGCTGAATGGAAGTTCAAAATCTGACAATAAGATCTGCAACACCACAGGCTGACATGCAGCCATGACAGAGCGTCCACCATGTTTTACAGATGGGTGTAGACACTCACTGTTGTAGCTCTCTCCTGACTTCTTCTATACATACTGATGATGATTTGAACTAATAATTTCAAATTTGGTTTCATTACTCCAACAGCCCTGCTGCCACTGATTTTCAGTTCAGGGCTAGATGTGTCCTTCAGGACACCGTGTGAGGTCTTTCTCAGTTTTTTAGCTATTTCTTTTGGACATGACTTTCAGATCCTGTTCATCTGCTGGAGATAGTTTTGCCACTTCTTCTTTTGTCCTCCACTTGTCCCAGATTCTTTTAAGGACACACTCCACACCATGCTGAGAAATGTTAGTTTTTTGACAACTAGCTCTTTGAGAATCACATTTTTAGTGCAAAAACACTATTTTATGCTTTATCTTTGGTATTTTTCACATTTTTGACTAAAGAAATTGGGGGAAAAATAATGTACTTTTAGAAAAAGTGCCTAAATATATAATTGAAAATTGGTTCTTTGCTAAGTTGTCTGTTTTGGATAGGCAGAACACTGGTTCATCCCTTAAGTTAGGTGTCCTTCTATTCCCGACAGGTGTTAAATGGCTTAACAATCAAAAAACATTCCTGTGAAAATGGTCAGGTACAGGACTGAACTGTAAATGAGTGTAAAAGCAGCCAAATAAAAACTCTGGAAGACCTTCAGAAAGCCTGGAGAAGCATTGCTCAAGACCACTTTAAAAATTATGAGTTCTTGTTCCTTGGAAGCAAAATATAAAGAAATGAGGGGTGGTTCAACACTTTTGCACCACATATCATAATTAGCTCATCATAAGCAAGATGTTAGCTGAAAATATTGAGCTGTACTGCAGTTACTCTGTGATAGCAGTCATACAAAAAAACAAAAACTATTCACTTCTACCTTGCTGCAGTGGATTGATTGCATGCCATTAAAAAGATATTGCAAGAACATATTTCAAGAAGTAATGTAATAAACCAAAGTTCAACATAATTTTAGACAACAAGCATGATTTGTGACAGAAGGATAACAGCGCGAGTGACAGACAAGGTTTACAAGATGGTGGTGAGACGTGCTATGATATATGTTTTTGGGTTTTTTTTTAGTTTTTTGATGTATGATGTATGGTTTGAAGGTGGTGGCACTGACAAAAAGACAGGAGCTGCCAGGAAGAAGTATAAGAGGAAGATCTCAGAGAAGATTCATGGATGAAGTGAAGGAGGACATGCAGAGGGTTGGTGTGACAGGAGAGGATGCTAGGGACAGGGTGAGATGGATGCAGATGAGCCAGGCGTCTGAAAGAAGAAACAACACTGTGCAGCCCTTTCATTGATCTAGCTAAGGCATTTGACACAGTGAATCATACTATCTTAAATCAAAGACTTCTCAGTGCAGGGTTGTTGGGTGGCTTCAAACTGATTTATCATGCAGATCTCAGTGTGCGCAGGCAGAAGGAATCACTTCCAGCTTGTTTAATGTACCTAGGGTGTGCCCCCATGTTTAGTTCCGGGACCACTGCTATTTATTTTACATATAACCAATGGCAGTCATAGTATCACGAGCAAACTTTCATTTTTGTTTTAAATGCTGAGAAACGCAAAATTAAAACCATCAAAATTTCACTCTAGTCCAGGACTCCAAGACTGAATTAGTATCTCAAGTAGTTGGTCAAAATCTTTTATGCCTCACATGAAGCGACTCGAGAAAAAAGTAACAAAGTGAAACCGAGTTCTTATTTTAGAATCAAGAGCAGTCTGTTCTTTGAGGCAAGAAACTTGTTGCTTCCACATGTCTTTGGCTGGATTATGGTGATATTTATTTGCATGCTTCTTCACAATGCTGTCTATCATGGATTACAGAGCTTTATCACAAACTTTAAAGCTCTCATTGACCATTGTATGTTGCATGCTAGGGTTGGATGGTCTTTGTCATTTTGTATACTCTCAGTAGTGCATACTTATTTACGAGGTTCTGATTTTATTGCTTTGCTCCTATCTTTTTTATGAATTTATATTCAGTGTGGAAGCTTTTCTTTCAGTTCCAAGACTCCTTCTGCCTAGCCAGAGGTTTTGCACTGAATTTGGAAAAAAGGCATTCAAATTTGGAGCTCCCTCCCCTGTAATCAGCTGCCAAATCAACTACATCTAAGGATCTAGTCCCACTGAATGAATTTAAGGTGTGAGGCAGTTAATTTAAGCTACAGTATTTTGCCTACATATAACCACCCCTGTTTTCTTGCCACAAACAATAACTTTTACTGATGTTTTTGTTATGGTCTGGACAGACTTGGGATTTTCCCCTGTCTTTTCTTCTCTCCATCTCTTTCGCCTTCTAGCCTTCTTACTTTGGAGTGGGCTGGCTCTTCCTCGGGTGCCCACCTGTGGGTGGAGTTTCCTTTTCCTGTGCATTGTCCCCCACACCTGTTTCTCATCAACTAATAGCTCATGGTATATATGATACCGGTAGATGAGTTGTTGCTGTTCCACCCCAGTTGCAAACACTTAACCATGTAATTTTAAAAAAAACATGAATTCTATAGTAGTAGCACATTTGATTATTTATAGGCATATTATGTGTAATACCTGAATGGGAGCGATCAGCTCAAAGTGTTTCCATATAGAGGAAACCCTTCTCCTTTTAGTAGCTCCATGAAAACAAGCTCCTCTGTGTCACAGCCAAACTGGTGATTCTCCAACACAAACACTAGCACAAATTTTGAGGGGTTACATATGTTCATAAATCACGTTACAACTTGAACCACTACCTGAAGCAGCGAGGCTTCAGACATCCTCAGTGACATCACTCGCTCTTAATGAAGCTAGCCTCGATACGCTCCTCACCATATTCTTCTCTGCTTCCTTGGAATTCAGGTCAGGTTAGGAATGTTACAACCTGAGTTCCTGATATTGATGTTTTTCTGTGTAGGAGTTCTCTTGGACTGCCATGAAGCTTTCTTTTTTGTCTTGGATCTGTCTCACATGGCCCTCAACTGGATCTTGGCTCCCTAAACTGTCTTCCCTGCTGTGAACAAAGTTTTGTACAGAAAATAGTGAGGCCAAGAATTCACGGAACATTTTTAACATGTGCTTGCACAATGCGGCGTTTATGCGGACACACCAGGACAACCATACTGAACAGCACAGTCCAGTGAGTGGAAGTACAACATTACATAGACACAAACTTTTGGTCGTGTTAGAGGATGATTTTTTTACACATGCAGTTGATGTAGATGGTGTGGCTATGTGGATGATTTTTGCTCAAATGGTGCCGCATACAGCAGTAATCATAAATAATGCAGTCTGTTTAAGATGTTTATGTTTTTTCTACCAACTGAGTAAAAACAGTAAGAAGCAGAGCTGTGTTGGTCTAAGCTGTTGATCTGGTGAACATTACAAGCCTGCCATGTCTGCGTTGTGTATTATTAGACCATGTTCGTGTAGTCTACACCGTGTAATTAGCTCAGCAGGCTGCTGACAAAAGGAGCCAAGATCTCTGTCCCATGCGGTGCAGATATATTTATTTATTTTCAACACTGTATTGTATCTTTAGAACTTATTAGCAACAAAGGCCACAGACAAAGAGGGCTTTAAAGTCAGATGAAAAACACTTGAAAGCCAAAATTCTTCATGAACTATTCCTGCACTTTGCTCAATAATGCATCGCATGATGTCAGCTCCCCTTTCTTCGCATTTCATGCTGCTAGCTACAAGCTTCTTTTTATTTATTTAGTCCATCTGGAAGCCATAATGCAATGTTATCAAAAGCTTTTTGAGTCTTTGTAATGTGTTGATTGTGCTTTAAAAGCCTATTTATTAGGTTTACGACAATAAAATCAACTCCAACTTTGGCGATGTATGCTAATTTGAAGCAAAAGGAGATATCTGAAATAATTTGAAAGGTTTTAAGGTGTTAACATGTTATTAAACATCATAATATTTTTTTTTATTAAAGCAGCAACATTAGAAGACCTATGTTGATGTTAGCAGTGTATTCAGTAGAGAGGTGGGACCAAGAATACTGAAAGGGACCAAACAAGGCTCTGCATTACCCTTTTTCACATTTATAAATAGATTGAAAACTGCTCTAGATTTGATCTAGATGATGATTTTTTTTTAAAAAAATGAAGCTGGCAAGAAAACAAAAAACAAAAAAGGAACATAAGAGCTGTCCTGCTCTTAGAGTTTTCACAGGAATATAAATCCTAGCAATAGTGATTGTAATTCGATTAACAGCAATAACCTATGTAGAAAATCCCTCCTGAAGTCCTTGATTTTTATCAGTGTATACAAAGAGAACAGTTGGGCTCCAAAGTTAGATCCAACAACTTTTCATTTACATAACAGAGGGTCTTTCTTTAGGCTTTGTCTTTTCCCCCACACAGCCCATCCAAAACACGCAGAGCCACCATATCACCTCCTTTTAATTCATCTAACAAGGACACAAGGAAGCAATGATTGCAGAACCATTTATTCAAATCCCTCTGCAGCGCCGTGGCGATAGTGTTTGGCAGCGCTCCTCGGGCTGTCGCCAACATGCAGACAACGAACGGTGTGAGCCAAGCTTTGAAAACAGACAATCAAAGAATTCCATGTTACTGGTAAAACCATAACAATTACATGTTCATCCCACAGGTCCAGTGTTTTAAACTGTTTCCAGCGAGACCTGGAAAGGTTCACTGATGCTCTGCAACAAGGAAATGCAGTGCTGCTGCACCGAAATCTGTATTTTCATAGTTTTTTTTAAGTAATGCCAGGTGTCTGATACCACAGTTATATTATACAGCTGTGATAAATAGATGTCATCACATTTATGACAATTTTCAGGGAAACCTTCCGCCTTTAAGCGAGGACATCACAGTAGGATATCTACAGTGGCAGAATAGTGCAATGCTTCACACTGCACCAAGGGAGATATAAAATAAACATGATGGGTGCCACTGGTTCAGTTTTGAAGCCTCTTGCAAAATTTGAACGACCCTGTGAAAAATATAATAACTCCTGAAACGTTGAGACATTTTAAAAACAAAATATGAAAGTTGCCCTGTAGCCACCACTTCATTAAGAACGCTGCTGAGAGGCTGAATTGGGCTCCTCGCTGTTACGTGTTCCATTATGAAATCCACTTGCCTTTTAGGATGCTCATTTTATTAAGACAAAAGAACTGACAGCAAACTCTGGAATCATTAGGCAAAGATGAGACCATCAATAGAAAATATCTGAGGCTTACTCACCCTCTCTGAACGGACATGACCTGCATGAGCGAACAGGTAAAGGATGTGAAACCACACCTCTGGTACCAGCTTCTAGAAACTGATGTCACCATGGCAAAAAATATAGCTCAAAGCTATAAACAAAAGAACAAGTTTACAATATTCAAAGAATACACATTCTGCACACATGAATAGTTTACAACACTGGTGCTGCACATCATCATCATCATCATCATCCCCACCAGAGATTGTGACATTAGTGGTGCAGTGGTTTGCACTGCCACCTCATTTGAACCTCTTGGTTCAAATCTAGTCTGGGGCCTTTCTCTGTGCGCTCTTTCCAGGCACCAGGTACTCCAGCTTCTTCCCACATCGAAAGTTGGGTCAACTGATGATGTGATCTCTATGTGTTAGCCCTGTGACACACTGGCAACCTGTCCAGGGCGTACCCAGCCTATGACAGTGCAGATTGGCTCCAAATGTGTAAGTCATATAAAATTCCCCCTGCATTAAGGTGTCACAAATCTAAAATTAACTATAAGCTAGATTGTTCCAAACTGTAAACATGTTGCTATGCAAAGTTCTGCATTTTAACATGAGTCTGTGGGAAGTTACTCACTTTGTGGAGACAGTCTCAAGCGCCCATTAAAGGAACTGCAGTGTTTGGCACTTTGGCGCTTGCTTCATTTTTCAACCTCAGAGGCTGCAAGAATCACTGCAGCACAAAAACATTTACATAAGACTTTATATAAAAAAGTTTATGTAAAGTCTGTATCTACACCAGTTTGCGCTCACCTTTAAACTTTTTCATTTAGCTCAATATCAAGACTGAATAGTAATAGTCTGATGTGGAAAAGAGAGACTTTAAAATTGTAATTTTAATGAACAAATCAGTAGAATGGTTCAAATCTGGAGGTTTAGGTAGACCTTATTTTCTTATCTGTCTTATTATTGCAAACAGTGACTTTGGGTGGCATAATGTGATAGCTTCATCCGCATTTTCGTGCAAGAAAAACTACAAACTAGATTTGAATAAAGCTCTGTGTGTGTACAAGGTAATGAAACTCTGGCTTCATTTAGAAGGTTGAGACAAGGGTTCAAAAAGCAAGAGGGAATACAGCAGTTGTGCAGTGCAATGATCCTATATTTTTAAATAAATAAAATAAAGATGGTTGGAAATTTATTTGCAAGCCAGCTGTTTTGAATTTGTCTTCTTAAATACATTTGATAATGGATAAAATCGTCAAGGGCAGCCAAACCCTTAAATCCTTCCTTTTCACTTTTCCATTGTTTTGGCAGCTGTTGTGGATTTAAGTGAGTCCCCAGCTTGTCACCTAGAGCAGGGCGGGCTTCCCTGGAGTATATATCATATCAAAATAAAACAGCGCTTTGCTGAATGAGCAGACAGTGAGATAAGGTGAAGATCCCATGAGTTTTATTTTCCAAAGGTGTGCCATGTGTTTGAGATTCAGCATTTCAGAAACCAACAAGCACTGATGTTGAAATTATTACTCATCTAATTTGTTGATTAACAATTGTGATTCGGTACCAGCTTTTCACATATAAAATATGCCAAGTTCACAACTTTCTGGTAAACTCAACATAATTCGGTTTTTGGCTTTTACTCAGGCAAACCTGTGATTGTGTTATTGGTATATTTCACAATCTATGAATTAAAAATAAGTGAATTTCTTGAACTACAATTAAACCTTTAGAGATGTAAACCTGACGTTTGCTTATGATAGATTATAGTGAAGCAGTTTCCCCTTGTAGGGTCACGAGCTACTAAGAGTTTAAAAGGTGATTTTCTTTTTTTTAGATGGATTAAGAAGTAATCTTTGCACTAATGGAAACAAAACTACACATTTAAAATTGCCAAAAATTGTGTCAATACATTATTCAATTGCTAATACCGTATCTTTAAATATTAAACATCTGTGTTGGATCTGCTCAATGCAGGAATCTGTTTATAAAGACAACCCAAAGCTGCTGTTTTATCAACAATGAACAGGTAAAAAAAAATTAAAAAATCTCAAAATTACATTTGTGTAAGAAAAATTTGAATTTAACTTCCTGAATAAAAATGTACTTCAGAATAAAGTTTAACTCTAAAGCTGAAATAAACAGGTTTTAAAGGCTTATGTATAATGTATAAAGTGTCAAACTTTGTTCTAATTTTTAAAGAACGTATTCCTGTTAAGATAAGTTTGGGTCTCTGGAGAAATTTTCACAATTCAGTCGGGTGATTAGAGCCACTGTTGTCATTTCTTTAATCCATATAATTAACCTAAAAATGCACAAACCTAAGGGATGTCATTAACTTTTTGTGCCTCAACAATTCATTCTTTTTCCTTTTAAGGGAGAGTAGCTCACACCCACTCCTAAGTGATTTATTCACTGAAAAGCCCCCTAGTGATGGTGAGGAATGAGGAGATGCCTTTCACCTTTCTCTCAACTTTTCCAGTGAAATCAGGACTGCAGCAGCAGATGATATTGACCATAGAAATCAATAATAGTCACAATAACAAACAAATACAATGGTGCTTTTAGCATTATGTCTGGGAGATTAAGTTCGTTAAGGACAAATTAAAGCACTGAATGCCTTATCTGCTCTGTGCATAAATATACTGCTCAAAAGAATCAAAGGAACACTTTTTAATCAGAGTATGGCATCAAGTCAATTTAATTTCTGGGATGTTGATCTGGTCAGTTACGTAGCACAGGGGGTTGTTAATAAGTTTCAGTCCCACTGTTGTTAATGAAATTAACACCAGAGGAGCCATGACACAACCCCCCAAAACAGGAATGGTTTTACAGGTGGAGGCCACTGACATACATATAATATTTATTTATTTGCTTTTAAATAATTGCTGGTTCTTTGTTTTAATGTTGCTGTTTTGTTTTTGCCAAAATATCTTTATTGAATTCTCAATGATTTAAGCAAAAAAAAAAAGAAGCAAAAACTAGAAAAGAAACCTTGTAATAATAATTAACAGAATTAAATTGACTTAAAAGCAAAACTAAATACAATACAATAAGGTGCCTTTCACAAAACCTTGAACATAATGCAACCTGTCACAGATCTACACACAGTAACATCAGCACCACAAACAAAAAAGATTGTTCGTATTTAGGAACTAGAGTGCCCGTTTCTTTTGCTTTTATTTTATAGTTTTTTAACCTGTGATTTTATTTGCACTCTTGTGTATTTTGTGTATTTGTGTATTTTGTTGTT
>VUQK01004271.1:4565-15446 GCA_015106715.1 Bujurquina vittata | reverse complement strand
ACAGCGCGATATTATTTTTTAAACTTATCCAGTTGTATCAAAGCTTAAAGCTGTGCATTATTAGAAGCATCAGCTCTTTAATTGACAGACACAAGCGGGCAGCAACTGTACATTTAATCTGTCACACCTTGCTGTGTTGTTAAATGT
Organism: Bujurquina vittata; assembly: GCA_015106715.1. Classification (NCBI taxonomy): domain Eukaryota; kingdom Metazoa; phylum Chordata; class Actinopteri; order Cichliformes; family Cichlidae; genus Bujurquina; species Bujurquina vittata. The sequence continues at coordinate 15,299 of VUQK01004271.1, read as the reverse complement.
AATAACAGACTATTAATGAAGCACTTTTTACTAGCAAGATTTTTTTTTTTCTGTGTATTAAAGATCAGGCACGCCTGCCTCAATGCCTTGCATTTGGGTCCTCCCTCCAGCATTCTGTGACAAATCTGCGCTATTTCTTACACTGGAAAGGGTCCTTGGCTTAACTGCTTTACTTTGGTGTGTTATGGTGAGCCATGAATAATGTCTTTGTCAGTAAGAAAGCTGCGAAACTAATGAAAATTCAGTAAAAAGTCCGACAATGTTGCCCTCCTTCTCTCACACTTGGATCCTGATCTGAGGCTGTATGTTTAGCATTCATGTTCTAATTCATTTGTTTTAAAAACAGATATCATATAAAGCAACTAAATCCCTTCATACTGAAAAGAACAATGACTCTTAAATTCTCTCCTCTAATTAAAAAGCATAATGTTGAACTACACCACAACTGCTGCTGTCAGCCCTGGTAAGTCTCTTCCTCTCACACATTAAAACCTTAAAAGAGTAAGCCTGCAGCTGCCACTCTGAGCTTCTGTAAAATGCTTTCTGTTGTTCAATCTCAATAGTAATTTACTGAAACTTGGACTAAAATGTTTAGCTGCTGCATTTCCAGCCCAATCTTCCTCAATCCCCGAGCGGTTGCTGCAGGCGTGCTGTGTTCACTCCTGTGTATCCTTATAAACTGTAGGGACTCTTTTTTCTACCCAATTCAGCATTATTCTGGTGTGTTTTGAAAGCAGTTTGCAGGTATTGTACAGCATAGCTATCAGATATTGTGCACAGCAAAGCATATCGGAGTCTGTTTTGAGGAGAGGATCAACACAGGGATGGCGTGCCCTGCGGCATTGTAACCAGCACATCGTAAAGACAGACAGCTCCACTTCAGCAGCATTAAAACTGAATATAAAAGAAACTGAGTGAACAGGGAGAAGATGGAGTGAACAGAGAGAGACTATGGAAAAGACAGGAAGGCACAGATTGAAGGAAGAAGGGAAAAACGGATAAAGAAAAAAAGGAGAAAAAAATGGAGCTGCAGCTCAACATCCAAATCCAAGGACAAGTTTCCCAACACGGAGGAAATTTCAGTAATTTCAGGATGTCTATGGTATAAAAATCAATATGCAGAAACAATGATACTTAGATTGTATTTTCATGAACATTTGTTTGCAGAATTTATTTATTTTTTTATCAGCTAATAAAAAAAAGCTAATAAACAAGAAGGCCGGGACCCCCTTCCAAGACTAATTACAAACATCCCCTTTGTTTGATGGCCATGAGAAACTGTTGTTGACACTGTCAGACAGAATTGAATTGCATGATTTGATACTGAATATTTTTTATTTCATTGTCACCTGTGATTACTCAACCGAATCATCAAATTAATCTGTACATTTTCATTACATTTTTACAAAAAAAGCACACATGGCTGCATTTGTACTACAGAAAGGCAGCAGGAAAACACTGAAAATAACTGCTGGAAAGAAGGTGAATGTAGGAGATTTCCAATTTCCCAGTAAAAACATCAGTTTCCAACCGCACACTCACCTGGGATCTGCAGGAAATAGGGAATGGTTCACATGAAGATGTGCCGAGAGTGGGGAATACAGCACAGGAAATGTGAAACTCAACCCCTTCCTGCCCCGAGTGTGTGTTAGTGTGCGAAAAAATATCTATCTGTCTGTCTGTCTGTCTGTCTGTCCGTCCGTCCGTCCGTCCGTCCGTCCGTCCGTCCGTCCGTCCGTCCGTCCGTCCATCCATCCATCCATCCATCTATCTATCTATCTATCTATCTATCTATCTATCTATCTATCTATCCATGCAGAACCTACTGTACCTGTGGCCTCTCTGTTGCCACAGTCGTCCTGTCACTGGCCAGTTAAGACATATCCTCTATAAGTAGATTCTCCATGCAAATATGTAGAGGCAGGCAAGAGGCCACAGACAGCACATTCGGTGCTGTAAGCTTTCTGGTTTCTATTTGTAGTTTTCCTGTTGTCTGACGATGGTTGACCAGTCATGTTTAAGCAGGCTTTGGCTGCATACAGGTATACAGAGTGGAGAGCAAAAGAGGTAAGCATACAGTTTGCCAATCACAGGGCATCTGAAGATGATTTCCATGCCCACAGATACACAGATTACACCAAACCCCAGAAAAATTGGCTATCCCCATAAAACTAGCCACTGGGTTCCCTGACTGACCCACTGCCAACGTCTCAGGAGTCTTAATTTTAACCCTTAAAGGGACCATCTTGGCTGCTGCATGGGTTGTGACAAGCTCAAGCAGTACTCTGCATCATACTTGCTTCAATCTTTCTAGTTACCCGAAAAGGGCAACTACTCTGGTTACAAAACCAAACCTGCTTACTGTATGTACAGTTGTATGGGAAAACACCCTTCATTCATTTTCAAACACTGTTTATTTTATAAATTTTGGTCCTTATTAGAGGACAAGAAGGATAAGTATGGTTGAGCCCATGGAAAAGTCATCATATGAGCGTTGCGTCATCACAGTAATAGCCTCCTGCTCACCTTGAGGTTTAAAAAAGCAGGACTTTATAAAAGATGGCTGTAACCACCATGGCACCATCCATACATTTGCAAAAATGACCAAAAATATTGCTCCCTGCAGGTTTATAAGTTCATTTTTCAATATGAAACGCTGCAATATTTTACTGGCACTGGTGAAGACTTTTCTTGCCAGGGTTTTCAGGGTATGTTCCCCAATTAATACATAAAATTGAATCAGTGCATTCAGTAATTTTTTCCATCAATTACCATTTACCTCACCTGTTCTCTGAGTCATCACTCAGTATACATTTCAAACAGGTTTCATGCACCTATAAATGTTTATAAAGCCTCCGTGAGCCATCTAATCTTTTACACAGAGTAAGATCATATAGACTCATGAGGTTTCCATCCTAAGACAGCATTGTGCACGTGTGCCAGTGTGAGAGCTGCAGGTATTACATGCCTGTAGGAAAGATAAACACAGACATGTGGCTTTAATGTGGAGCAGGCCCGGAGCAGGGACCTCCATGCAGCCTGAGACCTTGAAAACACACCTCAGGATGGAAAGCAGCATGGCACACACACACATTCCTCCAGCCAGATATCTCAAATATGCGTTGTGGTTTGACTTCAGCTCGTACCTGCAAGGGGCTGAGAAATGCCGCCAACAGCGTGCAGGTTCTTTAATGATTTCAATATGGTTTCATTCCCTCTGTTTGAGTAGCTCTGACCGGGGCAAATTGTTTTCACAGACCTTGTAGGGCAACGAACGGCTGAACGGAAATTTAGACAATAGCAAAAGAACATCTGAAAGTCTATACCAAGATGCATGATTGCATATTTCCAACTGTTCATCCTGAGGAACACTAAAATGCATGTTTGAGACTGACGAGAAATGTTGGTCTCTTCCCCCAGAGAGCGATGCTGCAGTTTTTCCCTGACTGATCAAAGCAACTGAGCTGTTGTTTTAGGAATGACAGGACTCGGTGGATGTCTGTGCTATGAAACATACATGGAAGGATTACAAGAGGAAGTTTGTGCCTGAATAGAAAAAAACAAAAAACTATGAGACTGAAAATATTCTGGGTCAAATGCAGAACAAGCTGAGGACTACTTGTGAAGTCATTTCCTGGTCCAGATACTATCAGTCTCTGAACTAAACAAACACTGAGGCACCACTGAGAGTAAAAAATATCAACAAAGTGAACAGTATAGTTCACTGTGTAGCATTCAGACATCTATGACAAAAAGGATTTACTAGGTAAAGTGGATTTAGAAGTTAGCAGCAAGTTAGAAAACTAGTTCATGTATCGGCCTAAATGTAATAACCTCTGCACTGCTGGGATATCACTGAAACAAACAAAAATTAAAAACTAAGCGCCAGCGAGAACTTAAGGTAGTGAAGCGTCTCTCACCCAATGGCAGCTGGGATGGTCTCCAGCCCCCCCCCCCTCCCCCCCTCCCCTTACCACCACCATGAACTGGTAAAAAGCTTAGCAAAATGGATGGATTGAGGGAATGGAGGCTAGCTGAGATATAGTATCACCACCTTTCTGTTGCAGGGTTGGAATTCCTTTTGTTTTCTGCCTTAATTCTTCATGGCATAGACTCACGGAGGTGCTGGAAACATTCCTTGGAGATTTTGACATGACAGCATCACACAGCTGGCTGCACAACCATGATGGGAATCTGACATCCCACCACGTCCCAAAGGTGCGCCGCTAGATTGAGATCTTGTGACAGTGGAAGCCATTTGAGTACAGTGAACTTAATGTCATGCTCAAGGTACATGTATACACTGTGGTCCCAAAGGGATGGACATGGTCAGTAACAATAGTCAAGTAGGCTGTGGTGTATGAACAAGGCTGAATTGGTACTAAGGCCGATAAGAGTGGCAAGAAAATAAAAAAAATATCAAATAAATAAGCTTGAAGAAAACACAACATCATGACCAGCCTGAACTACTGATGCTAAGGAGGATGGAGCCATGCTTTCATGTTGATTACACTAAATTCTGACCCTGCCATTTGAACACTGCAGCAGAAACTGAGACTCATCTGTCTAGGCAGTGTTTTTCCACTCTCCTTTTGCACTCTCCTCAGCTGTGTGTAAGAATGGCAGATGAAGAGTGTAGGAGAGACCCATTAAATAATTTACACAGTAAAAACACAAAAACTGGACTATATGATGACTCTATTGTGCATTATGGAGGCTGGTAAACTTCCTGTGCCACAACCAGCAGTTTGATCGTCCGTCTGCGATGGCAAAGAGGCACAATAGGACAACTGGACTGTGGAGCAAATTGCTCAACCCTAGATTGATTATGTATACCTGAATGCAGTTGCTGCTATGTGATTGGCTGATTAGATATTTGTATAGGTACAGCGCCTGCATATACCTGATTGGCAGAGATTAGTGGAATATTGCAGAAAGAAGACACTGGAAATTGATCAAATTGCAGCTGTAAGTGTCTAAGATGACCCCTTCCAAAACACAAGGTTAGTCAATTTACTGGTCAGCTGAATCTTCATACTGAAATTTTAGTTTTGGTGTCTAGGAAAACAAGAGTTGCTGAATACACAGTGAGTCTTTAAAATCTTAGCTTAAAGGCACACTACACATGGAAAATACTAATAAAACTTGCTAGAAGGCTGGGATTCCTGAATACTTTTTTCTTCAAAGGCAAAGAACAAAGCACCGCAGCACATTAAAAAAAACAGAATTAGGAGGCATGCTTTTTTTCTACAGAAAGAAGGAAAAGTTTGTCCTATTTGCAAAATCTCTTGCAGGTTTCATGATATCCAGTGATTAAGTATGATACAGTAATAAGCGCATGCAGTCAGTTATGAAATAATGAGCCGAAAAGGCTGCAAAAACCCAAAAGAACCAAAGTTTGATGAGCAGAAGTTTGTCATAAGAGGTTTGTTACACGTTTAGGATGCCATTAAAGAAAGGTCACTGTGACTAAAGGTGAGTGTGGATTAGTCTCATATAACAGAACAACCTACACTTAACTCTTACAGCATGGCTCTGTCTTACCTACTAAATCTATCCTTGAGTTGTCAGTCCAACCTTAATATGTATCTTTGCAGAACTATAATTAAAACTCCTCACTTTGTGGAGTTTCACTCTTAGCAAATGAAGGAGTGCAGCTGCTAATGTCATTTTTCTGGCTGCAGAGATTGTTAATGAGGCGCCTATGCTCCTGTAACACTTTAAATATTGACCTGAAAAGGTCACAATCAGGCAGTTTGGATGCTTTGTGGTTTGATCCCTTTTCATCAAACGATAACACACTTTGCCCCTTTGCTAGTGAGCAGACAGCATAGACACTATCAAAGAGCCAAATTATTGTTGCAAAACCTTCCTACACCCTCAACACACCGTTAAGTAAATACTTTCCTGGTCAATTCCTAATCTCAGTCATTAGTTTGAAACAATAAATAATAGTACTTATTAGAGTCAACAAGGACAGCGCAGAGTATGCTTAAGGCCTGACGAGTCACTACAGTATGAGTGTGCAGCCTCGCTTGGTTTCTCAGTCAGATCCTCCTCTTCCTCGCCATGCCATGTTTAAAACTCCAAGACGATTGAAACTGGAATTCTTATGGTGTTCAAGTTTTTGTGGTGTATGTTTAACGCCTGTAAAAGGAGATTCAGTTTAATACATGCTGTCAGATACTTGTTGATTACACTTGAGAGTGTGTACTTTTACCTCACTGTTTGTTCGGTGTTGTCTCGGATAATGCTAATTTATTATTATGGGGTTTTTTTATAGCAGTGACCGTACGGTTAACCTGTTAAATCTGCTTCATACAGCTGCATGAACACATCTTTTCAGGGATTGTGCCTGACTTTTACACAATATGCCCGCGCTATTATTTCCACATATTATATCTTGCTCTACAATAGTATTAGACAGCTTTGGCAGTCTGTAAAAAATAAAATACGGTTTAGCCAAACCTCCCCAGTGTTATCAACCTGACAGCAGGGGAGAAATACCCAGCATGTGAGAAAGTGCAGTAATCATGAAGTCACCTTCTATTTGATTCTCAAGCTTTTGGAGTCTAACCAATCTTTTCTTCTTCTTTCCAGAAAATATGGCATCAGGTGAACACATATGTTCAAGTCATCCGCTGACCTAACATAGGTGTAAGGTTTCCTGTTGTTTGAAGCAAACACACACATACGGCAAAGATTTCTCTCCATCCAGATGGAGATGATTAGTGTTTCTCCAGCCAGCAGGAAGTGAGCCATCATTTCAGGCTGACAGGTACATGGAAGGATCTCACCAGCGCTCTGCTCTGCCGTCCTGTTCAGACATCAGCCCTTTAATTCTTTACAGCGTCCTGGCATTCACCCCGACCGCCTGGGTGATCAGCTGAAGGAGAACAGCTTTCTTTATCGAGTTATTTTTGAGAAGATAAGATGCAGTCCAGCTGAGAAGCAACAGACTTTTTTGTTTTTAAACGGTATTTACCCAGACAGTTCACTCACAATCACAGAGTTTTACGTCCATCCAGATCCCCACATGCCAGTAAAACATAATCTTCCGCTGTTTTGTCAGTGAAGCAGTCAGGGGTTATAGCATAACCTTTCCACACATTGTTCCATCATGACAATAGATTTAGCTCACACAGTGTCATAAATTAAAGACATAACCTGCTCACACAGTAAAACCACAGCACTGACATCACATGCAATAGCTGCAGAAAATATAGAGATGTAACAGAGACTGAATAAATACTGGAAACAAGAATCAGATACACGGGTTAGCGTTCCCTGCAGAGACCACATCTTCATACAGATCCCTGCTTTGCCTCAGTGCCTAGTGGTCTCATTATTCTATACATATTTTCTATACATATTTTACCTTTAGTTGTTTTGATAACTATTGGATCATGAAATTTGATACAGCCAGTGACTTAATGAAGGATGTAATTGTCACATATTGATAGATGTTTAAATTAAAACTGGTACAAGGAGGTGGTTAGTTTGGGATATTACTCTGACTTAAATTTACTGCTCTTGTATTGAAGTTTCTGTTTTTTAGGTGGGCCACAGCACTCTTGACTTTGCGGAATAGACATTAATGTTCCAGTGAGGATGACTTTGAGATGCCATAAGTTTCTAATTGCCTAATATGTTCCAGTGTAATTTTCCCCAGATTTTCCCCTTTGTTAGCTATTTATTTTATTAAGCTTTTTTTCATGTTTTGGCTTCTGTAACAGTAATTTCACAGCTTTTAATATATTTATATATATATATATATATGTATATATATGTGTGTGTGTGTGTATATATATATATATATATATACACATTTTTTTTATTTTATTTTACTATGGATTTAAACTCTTTCCAAAATCAAGCAAAAACTTCCATGCTAATATTACTTAATGAGATTATTGTATATATCCAAAACCCCCATAACCTAAGTAAAATTTCTGGGATTGTGTCTTCTTGCAGACATGACTGTGGCTGTGTGGCTCCACTTCTTAAAGAAAGTCAAAATATTCAGGGCCCAAATCTTAAACTGGCAGGATCCCAGAACAAATTACAAATAAAAATTAAAGTAAAAAAAAAAAGATATGGAAGAAGTTAACAACATAATTTTAATCAGATATAGTTACTGAGCAATCAAAAGAAAGCTGATGGTTACAGAGGGAATACATTAAAACATATTCTTACGTGGAAAAAATAACATTCATTCTGATGCTATGTTTTTTTTTTACATGCATAATGACTTCTTATGTCATATTTCTCAAATGCAATTCAGCAAAGCCAGTGCAAGAGTACGGTGGCTTGGAGAAGGTCTCCCTTTGGCTAGACAGATTCCACATTAGTTGCTTGAATTTGCACCTCATCTGCCAGTATAATAACTGCATTGCTCTAAGCAACCTGAGTTTGTCATGTGTGTCATGCGTCTTTTAGTGTTTCAAATTGGAACAATAAAATCCAGAAATATCTTGTACAGGCTTTAAACATTTCCTCAGGTTTGACATTAAGCATTTCAATCTTGCCAAAAGAAGACAATAATGTTCAATTTACATGATTTGCTACAAATGTCATCATCAAAACAAGTTCCACTTTGATAATGTTATTAAAATAGTTACATTAGTCTTCACTCTCTTGACTGTTTGGGTTTGCTTATTTCACTCCATCTGCAGATAGAGTGAAGCTTGATTAAAAAAGCCAAAATAACTCAATGAGTACAATGTTATCATAATTGATAGAGCTGAACATATGAAATTAAATATCAGTATTAATAACTCAGGTTAAACACAGCCACTTGCTCACTTTGTAATGTTGAATTATGAGTTTATGAAGCTAATCCATTCTCCTAAAAGCCCCTCTTCATGTACATGAACTGATCTGCAGTAACATGTTGACGCATAATTTTACTTCAAGTTCTATTGTTTAGTTGTTGTTGTGTAATCATTAATTTTGTCACACACATTACTGTCCCAATTTCATTAAGAGAAATTGGGCTAACAGGAGAGAGAAGAAGCGGAAATAAGAAAACATCAAGAGCGAGAAGGACCAGTAATTTAGAAAAGATGAGCACGGAAGCATGCGCGTGTGTATGTGTGTGCATAGCGTAAATGCCAAATAATGTTCGTCACACCAGGTTAAGCAACTTCTAGCATCCCTCCAAACATCTGACACCCCAGATGGCTGAAAAAACAGGTGGTACACACATGCACACACACGTGCATGCACACACACGTGCATGCACACATCCTCTTCAGGAGGTCACGGCTGTCTCTTTGTATTAATTTGCCGGTAAATGTCAGTGTAAGACACAGCGATGCCAAGGCAGAAGATAGAAAGGAAAGAATGAAGTGGGCTGCTCACTTCATTACAGTATGCTAATTAGAAACCAAACTATTTGCATGAATTACCTCATTAATCTGCAAAATGGGAATCTCCACCCACAGTTTGTTTCGGTGCTCATGAACCGTCAAGCGTGTGCACTTCTTCCTGAGACACAGATTAACTTTTTTCCACTTCTGTGCTCCCATGAATCAAAGTGGCAGGCTGACCAGCAACCAAGAGCTCAGAAGCAGGAGATGTTACAAATGTCTGCTGTGCAAAACTGATGCAGGTGCAGGAATGCTGTGTTACATTCATGAATGGAGAACTGTTGTTTTTCAGGGCACACAGGCTCTCAGCAGTTTTTTTTTAAAAAAGGGCAGCTAATTATATTTTAAGTCATCATCAGCTTCAAAACCATGTCTGCGTCACAGTCTTCAAAGATGAAGATGCTAGTGGGACTGCTGCAATCATGTGAGATCAATGTAAATCTGCTGCACTGGCCATTACATTGATTAAACAACTGTGGTTAATTAACTGTGATTAATTACATTTTTTTTGGCAAGCTGAGTTTAATTTTTTTTAGCCACACCCAGGCCGGATCACTGCCAGACCTGTTGAATCAAGAAATCACTTAAACAGAGCGAACCACGCTGAGAACCATTATCCAAAAATGGAGAAAACTTGGAACAGTGGTGAACCTTCCCAGGAATGGCCAACCTACCAAAATTATTCCAAGAGTGCATCGACAGCTCATCCAGGAGGTCAGAAATGAACCCAGAATATCCACTAAAGAACTGAAGGCCTCACTTGTCTCAGTTAAGGTCATGATTCAACAGTAAGAAAGAGACTGGGCAAAAATGGCATCCAAGGCAAAAACCACTGCTGACCATAAAGAACACAAAGGCTCATCTTAAATTTGCCAAAAAACACATGTTGATCATCCTGAAGACTTTTGGGAAAATATTCTGTGTACTGATGAGACAGAGTCCTGTTACATCTGGCCTAGAACAAACACAGCATTTAATAAACAGCACATCACACCAACAGTCAAACATGGTAGTGGAAGTGTGATGATCTGGGGCTGCTTTGCTGCTGCAGGACATGACAGCTTGATGGAACCATGAATTCTTCTCCCTACTAGAAAATGCCCAGCCATCAGTTTGTGTCCTGAAGTTCGGTCACACTTTGGTTATACAGCAGGAGAAAGATCAGAAGCAAACCAGCAAGTTTGCCTCTGAATGGCTCACAAAACCCCCAAAAAAACAAACACAAACCCCCACCCCATATAAACATGTTAGTATTTTCACTGCTGCCATGTTACTGTGTTCTTATAATTGTTATTTGTCAGATCGTTGCACAAAAATGCTCCACAAAAACACCAAAAGCAGGGTCCAGAAGTTCGGTTCCACG
>VUQK01004270.1:18847-50158 GCA_015106715.1 Bujurquina vittata | reverse complement strand
AAAAAGTCTTTTGATTGTATTTGACACTTGCAAAAAACCATTATCAAGATAAAAATTTTATATAATCATTCGTTGTGGCAGAGCAAAGATGAACCGAAATATTAACACTTGGAGGATTAAGCCAATATTGGATGGGATGAAACTAGAACAGGCCAAGATGATGAGAAATCACAGGGCACAGCGTGAAATTAAACTGTGTTATGAAGGGAATTTGGTTAAACCAGACAGGTGTCTTGCTGAGTGATGAACATGCCATAAAATTAGAAAAAGTTTTTGCAAGACCATAAAAACTTGAGGATAATAATGAATAATATTAAGTTGAGCACAACTATAGACTAAAAAATTAATAATGCGCGGCCCCGTCAAAACCTTTCTGACAGCATATTTTTGAATCGGCTGAGCTCTCACATTGAACTGCATTCTATTTTCGAGATACAGGTTGCCATGGACTGTTTATCAGGCTTTATTAGAAAGCATGGCTCAAAGATGTTAAAGAATTTATCATTCAGGAGTTTTCTATTTAATCACAGGGGGAAATAAAAACACGGAGAGAAAAGAATTAATAAGCCCATGTAGCACGAATAAGCATTTAGAATGTACCCTAACCTTTCCTTTGGTCTTGAGATTTTTGGTTGGGAATTTTTGTTTTCAGTTTCAGTGACAAAAGCCTTGTGATTTTTTTTTGTAATTAGTAGATTATCACAATTGCCTGTAACTTGTATAAAAGGCGCCAACTTTTCTGCAGCCACTCGCCAACTACATGCTGAGCAGGTGCAACAAACACATTTTGAAAGATACAACTTTTAAATTAAAGCTTGTTTTCAGTTTTTGTCACAATTGTACTACTGCTCAGTAGTTGGTGAGTGTTTGCAGACAAGTCAGCATTTTCCATACAAACTATGGGTGACTGTGGTGATCTATTAAAGACCAAAGCAATCACAAGGAGGTTTGCAGTGCAGCACTTTGCGACCAGTTTCACCTAGTGAATGCTAGCAACCTCCATCAGTGACTTACCAACTGGTTGGGAAATATGCTTTTTTCCCCCCTTGTGGTTGCCAGGGAGTCACTGACAGGTCAAAATTAGGCCTGTGTGACTGAGGCCTAACAATTTGAAAACTGTTGTGTTGCTTTGGATCCGAGTAAGTGCAGTGCTGGCATGATGTTATTTGGATGAGCCATTCTTATATTTTGGCAAAACGTTTTTCTCTGTTACAAATCATAAAAAGCCATCAAGATGTCATAACTTATTATAGGTAATACTGGTGTTTAAGTTATGCAGTAACTGCATATTAATTGCTGCTTGACTGGTCAAGCGGTAAATAGGTGTGAAGTGGGTTTAAAAAATGTTAAACCCATTTGTGTATTTAAATTAGGAAGACTAGGTTGCAGGCAAAAAAGCAAATTACACATTAGTACAACCGATATAAATCTTTGGAAAGAGACACTAAAAATGTCAACATCTGGGCAATATCAATATTTTAGGCATTAATTAAGTGATCATAGAGGAGACTTTAGCCAGTCTGAGTCTGTGCTGAAGCTACACCACTGCCAGTAAGACACATCACCGGCCTGCCTCCAGGAGAGGAAAGATAAACTGACTACTGCAAACGCACAGCAGTGCTGAACACAGCCCACATACTCAGACACATTCATACAGACAGCAGACAGAGTGTCAGTGTGAAGAGGCAATGACCAGGAGGCAGCCTTTTACTGGGCTCCAACAGCATGCTGCTGATTTTGTGCTGTCAGTAGGAGAGGAGAATGCGTCTTGGAGTTGGCTACATGTCTGAAAGATAAAAAATCTGACTGTGCAGAAGGGTTCAAAGGATTTAGATGTCAAGATTTAGATATGATTTGGGTATGCTATTATTGACTTTAAACATTCAACATTAAACTAAAACATCACACAGCAATGACATGCTATGATGCATCAAAAACTTTACAACAACTTTTAAAAGATAAAGACTGATTTAAGCTATGTAAATGTCGCCTTTCTATAACAGTTGAGAGTCTGTTACCAGATGTCCCCATGCCAGGAATCCAACCCAAGCCATTGGAATTAGAGTATCTGGTATATCCCTAACAATTAGTTAAGCAGATCACCCCTAGCAAATAATCCCTGTTAACCAAAAAATAATTCAATTTTTTTGTGTCCAGTGACTATTAAAACAGCAAAATATTCAGCTACAGGTCCTATCACATAAACTGAAGAGAAGTAGCAACACTACAACTGAGAGGTCTCATTTCTTTTTGCCAGCCAAAGAACTAATCTATATGAAAACAATTCTAATCAATTAAAATATCTGCAGGTCACTTTTTCTCCGGCTTACTAATTGATCATTAGTTGATGAAATTCCCTGCTTCACTCTACAGAATCCATAATTTAGACTACCCTTCAAAGTGAGGAAAATCAATTGTGCTAGCACTCTCTATGTAATTGGAGGAAATGTATATATACACCAAGAGACTGGATACAATTTAAAAAGAAGTTTAACAATTAAACATTTTAGCAGCAGCAAATGCGGCAATACAGGCACTGTACAAAATGTATATTTTATGCTGCTGGAAAATTATGGAGTATGAAAATGTGCTTTACTTAGTCAAAATGTGTATGGATAAACTGTGTCACGGGTTTACTTTTAAACATGCAAATTATGTAGTACATTTGTAAATATGCATAAATCTGCACACTTTTCTGAAAATGAATATTGGATAGAACAGTTTCAGAAATCTTCATTTTATTGATAATTTGTTTTTGTTCTCTTATCATTCAATGAATCAGAAAACTCACAGCCAGAAAGATGGCCTTTCTGTTTTTTTATGAATAAAATGTTCTACAACTCAGCCTCAGAATAATACATTTAAAAAAAAAAAGCTGTAACACGTTTCATGCATTTTTACTGAAAATCAGAACTTGTGAGTAAAAAATGTAAGGCCCCAGTAACACGGACTTAAAGACTAGTTGGCGAATATGCAAATGAGATGTCGTCTTATTAAACATGCAATAATTTGTATACATATACAACAGACAAAAGATTAAGATATGTTTACAGAAGCATCTCAAAACTGGCCAGTACATTTGATTAATTTTTTTTTTTAAAAAGGCTAAAACATTTGACTCTGATGAAGGGTCAAAGTTTTAATCAAACAGGGAGGGTCTACTGGCTGCTACTCATCTCCTGTTGATCATCTTATCTGATGAAATTGCCTATTACATAAGTAATTTAAACAAGACATTATTGACATTTACCCTTGTATAGGTCCTCATTCTGAAACAGACAAACTTAATGGGATCATGTGTCCTCCGAAAAGCCACAATTATCAAGAGACTGTTAGCTGTAACTGTTAATACTGATAGTTTTGGACCTAATAGAAACACAGTGAAAAACATTCTCTATACGGATACACGGTGTGACATTTTGGAGTCCATAGGGCCTCACAGGAATTTATAGTGTGTCTGTAATAATTTCACCTTTCCGGTTCTAGCTAGCCAGCAGCTGCCATGGGAAATGTCAACTTTGAGCTTGAAGCTTAGATGCTGTTTCCATGGTTATGTTAAAAAACTGTTTTTCCTCTTTTGTGAAATGAAACAATGCAATAGCTGCAGTATCGCTTGAGTTTTTAATGCCCTTGTACAAAACAAGAACTTTATTTTGACTTTCACAGCACAGAAATGATTGCAAATTTAAATCATGTAGAAAGAAACAAAGATTCAGATTTTTAATCTAATAGTAGCAGTGCTGCCTACTTGATAAGGACTTTTTATTAGCAGGGATGGTGGCGAGGATGTCCTAAAACCACCATGGTTTAAAAAAAAGAAAAGAAACCAGTCGGCTAAACGCAGAGTAGTGAAATGCAAAAACACCTGCTGACCTGACCCAGAGGACACATGTTTCGTCATCAACCCTGAACCTGGAAGGCACAAGGAGAGCAGGCAAGCAGAACAAATAGAAGAAGCTGCCTCAGGTCGATACTGCCACATATTCAGCTGCTTTCTCACCAGCGAATGCAACCCTTACTGTATAGATATGCTGTGCATCATCAGTTGTTGCATAATGTCTTGGAGGCTTTGAAGAAAACTAAAAAATCTCAAAGCAACTGAGGTAAACAAATATTACTCATCCAGTCCATGTTGTGTGTTCTTCCAAGCAGCATAAGCCCTTATACAACAGTCAACATGTTTCCCTCCGTGAGTGGGTGCAGCAGCAGCCACAGCAGGAAGAGAGAGTGAGGACGCAGGTTATAAAGTGCAGCTTGCTCTTGAACCTAACCATGAAGGATGTAGTGCCATGGCCTTAGGTGCAAGCTGACATATGCTTTTTTGTAGCGCATTTCACAAACTAGGTGGTACATGCAGCTGACCCCCAAAGGATTTTCATAATTAATGAATTCATTAATCTAAATTACGATATTTTGTAGATATGAAGGTCACTAACCTAGATTTTACCTCAACATTTTCCAGTATTTTCGGTTGATTGCCACAGGGAAATCTTAACATCAAGCTGTGATTAACAAAGTGTTTTGGGTTTGGTTTTTTTACCAAGTTAAAACACCCACCTAAAGGAGATGAAAAAGACTGACACCTGGGTACTTGCTTCTCAAGCACCAACAGCTGGAGACTGGACTGACAGAGGCGTGAGGTCAGAGAGCAACAGGAAACCAGCCAACTGACAGCTTTCAGCTAATAAGACATGCTGTTCAAGAGGAGTTACTTTCCTCCAGCACCAGCACCATATACCGACACCAACTAAAAAACAAAAAAAAACAAGGACTCTGACTCAGGAGTCGGGAAAATGCAACAACAGGATGATGAGGGGAGGACATTTACACAAAACCAAAAACTGTTAATCTCACTGGAGTGGAAGGAGAGACAGGAAAGAATAAAAAGGCTTCTCATCACACTTTGGCCTTCAGCTATCTGGAACTCTGGCCTTTTACACGATCAATTGGTTTTATTTGACAAGAGGAACATCGGTGTTCCTTACTTCAGTCCTGTACAGTTATCACACTACATTCAAGGATTAACTTTTTCCAACTGACTTTTTCAGAGTGCAGCCATTTAGTTAACTCCTGCAGAAACTCACGTCTCCTTCTGGCTTTGCAGAGATAAATGACTGGTATAATTTAAAACATACACGTGTTTCGGGTTTGTCTTTTTTTCCCCACTCTTTTTTACAACCTAAAGTATACAGCAGACAACTCAAATTATGTTAGGTTAAACTCTCAGCACAGATTCTGCTGCTGCTTATCAGGCAGCCTCAAGGCCATGACAGCCCCCGCTGACAATCAATGCACAACTAATTTATACTCACTGACCATTTAATAGGAACACCGGTATCTAAAGTAATACACAATGTTGCCAACAGGGAAACTAAACATGAATAGACTGCACACAAACCAACAGAAATAAACTAATGCACTCTAGGAATATAAGTTTTTAGACTATTTTGAATACTTTGGGTCCAACTTTTCAGCTTATTTTGTTAGAAAACTGCATCATAAGAGCAGCCATTAGCGCAGCATACAAACAAAAGCCTACCAAAGAAAATATCTGCCTTAATGCAAATCATCCTTTGTGATTTCATAGTGCAGTCACCCTAAAATCTATTTCACGTCACAACTTACATTTTAAGGGAAGTCAATTTCATTGCCTATTTTATATTCACCATGTTACTCTAAACCTTAATCTCACCCAGTGTGATTAGGTTCATGCTCTGTGAAAAGACTGCAATCTCAGAAAAGTATCTAGATAACTACTTTTCAGGTCTCAATCCAAATTCAATCTCAGTTCAGAAAAGGTGTTTCAAGATGACATCTACCCTCAGGTAGGAAAGCTGGTTCAAAGTTTTCTTCTCCCTATTCACGACTTTCTGGACTCCAGAGAGAAGAGGCTCGATGTGCTTGATCTTTAATAATCTTAGGCCTAAAATACGATAAATTAAAGCAGATTTAATTACTTTATCCTTTACGATTTTTTATTAGTTATTCAAAAGCCCTCACCACTTGACTGCTTTTCAAGAACTGAAATACAAAAATTAGAAGAATAAAAAGCGTGGTTTAAATTTGTTCCTCCTTAAAAGAGCTACTTTGTTACAAGCATTGTTCCCATTTATTTAGTTAAAACTATGAATACACTAAAGATAACACAGTTTGACAGGCATAAATTTTTATTTTTGCACCAAAAAGGTGCTTACCAAAGAGCTGTTAAGAAAAACTTGGCAGATCTCAGCATGGTGTCCTTAAAAAAATTAGATTATTATAAATTACAAGAAAGCTTGCCCTAGAGAGTTCAGAATGGGGTTAAGAATAAAAGTGGTCAAACCAAATATTGGCTTTCAAGCTTTTTAGAAAGACACAAGCTGTGTTTGTATCATTGCATTTCTACTGTTTGCATGTTTCAGTAAATCATGGCTATTTCCCATTTTCTTAGCAAAACACAAATACACGAGTGTTGGTTAAGTTTATGTATATTTATACATATAAAATAGAAAATTTCTTTACTAGTCCTCAACCCCTAATTCTATGCTGAATCCCATACCCCCCAAAATGTGGAGTGGCAGGGCATGGGGGTCTAGCAACCTCCCAAAAATCAGCACTGCCTTGCTGAGTTTCAGGAATGATGAGTTCTAACTTTTGCTCATCAAGGTTGAAAACCACATGTATGCAAAAGTTTTGTCCTACACCAAAAACTTAATAAAAGTTAGACTTGTTTGAGTTTTTTGATTAGTTCACTCTCTGGGGAAACTTGCAAATATCATCCCCAGCTTTCAGTGGGCTGAGACTGTAACACTCATTTCTGTAATCCAGGAAGGAATATGAATTTCTACCTAGTAAACTGATCCTTTGTGGAAATTGCCAATACTCTTAAACTCAGCAAGCAAGAAAATGACCAGACATTCCAGTCTTGACTTGATTTGTTATTCCACGAAGGGAAAATTAATATCTCTGCCAAATACATTCTCTGGCCAATTTAGCAGCACCTGTTACCAGTGTGTGTGTGTGTGTGTGTGTGTGTGTGTGTGTGTGTGTGTGTGTGTGTGTGTATATCTTGTACAAGTGTATAAAACAAACTAATTTACTCATTGACAGTAATTGGTAAGTTTATATAAGAGCTTATTTGACAGCAAGTACACTTGCTTAAGACCTTTCTCATGAAAAACAGGGAAAACAACTGCAGCAAGAGCTGTGGTATAAGTGCAGAAATTGAAGGAATATCAATAAACACTGCAGTTATTACTGTCTGACGGAAGGTGGTTATTATTACCGATGTGAGGTTGTGATTGGGGTTTGATGTACTTTGTACATTTCTATGGAAAAAAGACAGATTGCTACATGTACTTCATTTCATGTATATTTACATATTTTAAAAATATCTTTAGAATGTACCTTACTAAAATACACAAGGTATCTGTCTGTGAACTCAGCCTCCTCACTCAAGAGTTGAGCAACCAAACTTGGCAGACAAGTACATCTTAGGACACTGAAGGTTCATTTCAATATGTGAATATTATGATATCATCATATTGCCTAGCAACCGTGTACCAAAAGGCTAAAATGATCAATTTCTAGTGTTTATACACCTAAAACACCTTATAAAAGCATCATATTCATTTTAGTTTCAGGACAAGAACATCTCATTTATATCCATAAAACCTTTTGCACACATGATATTATATGATGTCATCACATATAGCCAGCTGCCACTGGGCGAAAAATGACCCATTTGCAGGCTTTAACATAAAATCCATTTATTTAATGAACATTAAAGCCATTTAAATTAAGATTATATTTTACAGTTTCTTGTTGCTGTGCTTTATGGTTTTCATTTTATATTTATGAAAAACAAATTATACGCTTTATTTCTTTTCACAATCTTTGCCAATATTGTATGTGAAGGGCCTGTGTTATATCAGATGCATGAAAGCAAATCTAATTTGGCCAGTTTTTCTTCAGGTAATAAAGATGCAGTGTATATAACATCAAAAAAAATGAAACATGCTATAAATACAATTAATTGTAGAGCAAGTTCAGAATTATTGGCTGTTGCCAGCTAAGTCCACTCCATCCTCACAAGAGGGAAATTCCAGAAATATATTATCTGGTCACTCTGAAGGACAAATTCTGTAAAACTAAAAGGGTTCTTTGTAAGATAATTAGAAAATTGGAGGAAGCAAAAAGAATAAATAGTTGCAAATGGTGGGGAAATTGCAGCATGAATGTGTAAATGAGATTTAAAAAACAAAACAAAACAAAAAAGACAGCAGCCTAGCAACAGACAAAAAGCTATCATACAACTCCAGTCTGTGACTGAAATATCCTCAAAATGGAATTTCTGGTTGATATGCCATGAAGTAGATGGTTATGCCGCTATGAATTAATGAGACAGATTCCAGTTTCTCCCTCTTAATGTCCCATACAACAGAGATATGACTGTATAGGGAGCAGATGGCCAGTGAAAAACACAATAGAGCAGTCAGAAACCAGACAGTTCCGCTGACTTCATTTCTAGAAAATCTCCATCCGCGTGAACCCCAAAGCTTGCAGGGGCTATCCCTTACAAAGGTTCTTAGAATAGAGGATAGCAAAGGGTTAGACCAGAGGAACCACCACCATTCATTCTAGGAATTTTATAAAGCACAAAAACACCAAGATATCAGTGCTGGCAGTGGCAAAAGCAGAAGAAATGTCGAAACTTCACCCCCTCCAAACACTTTGATCGTCTGCAAGTATGCAGCGCCAACGTTTCCGACTGATCTTTGTCCGAGCAAAACATCAAATTAATTGTGCTCTGACCTCCCACAGACCTGATTGTAGGGCACAAGTGCAAGCCTTTGAGGGAGGTTTAACAGCTTTAGAGAGGATAAAATCTCTGCCATTTGCAGCCTAACAGCACAGTACTATAAACTGAGTCATGAGAGTGTATGATATGGCAAATGCAGCAAAAAAACACCCAAAGTAGACAGGAAATATGATGGACTTTAAATAAAAACACATTTTATATTTATTCTTGGTTTTAATTAGTAAAATAAAGCAATGCTGGGAGATGGGCATTAACTCTATAAAATGAGGTTTTCTCCTATAGTCAGTTTGCATGATACTGACCAACATCAGTAGTGTATTGTTATGCTGACAGGTACCATGCACCTGAGACCTATTATGAGGAGTCCCAGTCTAGGTACCTGCGAGTTCCCCCCCTCAGGCTCAGCCTCAAGAGGGTGCCTGTTTCCTTATGTAAGACTGTGTTAGCTATAAGAAGCCAGTGTATTAATGTGTTTCAGCTGCTCTTGCTCAATTTGCTCATGAATAACTGTTGCCCTGGAAAACAACTTCCAGGAATATAACTGGGACACAACTGGCTCAATAAATTCATTTTAGGATACAATAAGTGAGAAATTTAGGTCGTCCGTGTTTGTATGTCTGTTTGAAAAGCAGGATTTTGCTTTGACTGGGTGCCATCTGTCTAAGAAATGGAGAGGGAAACGGACTGGAAAGGGAAAAGAGCAGGCTTGATTACAATACCTTGCGTGAAGCATGAATGTCAAAGAACGGCTTATTTCGGACACTGAAGGGTTCCTTGGTTTTGTCAATCTGTCCAGTCTTCATCTTTTCCATCCTGGGAGAAATTATTTCCTTTTCTATGCATAACAGCCGGATATTGAAATCACACTGGCCAACAGGCTGTCCCTGAAACACACAAAAAAACCCAAAACAGTTATTCAAATGTACTCTCTTTCAAACATGTACAGATTCTTCTATGCTTTGCTACACACAGACAACAACAATTAATTTCCATATGAATTTAATAAATAAAGCAGTACTTATTTGGATCTAACTTCACAATCCCTCTGACACTAGATTAGCTAGATTTTCAAATGCATTTCTTTTATGAAAATATATTAAAGATATGATAAGATTATTGAACGACCAGTTCCACACATCAGGTGATGACCAAGACCCCATACTGACAGCAAATTAACTCGTAGGTACATTCAGAGGCCATTTAATCAGAAAACAATACTCCAGAAAATGTTAAAGTGTAAATGCAATTAAATATCTCACCAATATTTGGCCTTTACATACAATGTATACACAAATGTATCAAATCGCTTACACATTACACCTACAAGAGTTTTCTCCTATTTGAAATCCATAAACATTTAATATGGAGCTGGTCCCCCCCCTTTGCCGCTATAACAGCTTCCACTCTTTTGGGAAGGGTTTCTACAGGATTTTGGAACGTGTCTGTGGAATTTTTTGCTCATTTATCCAGAAAAGGAAATCACAATCTCTGTTCTAGTTCATCCCAAAAATGTTTCATGGGGTTGAAGTCCAGGCTTTATGTGTGCCAGTCAAGTTCTTGCACACCAAACCCAACCAACCATGGCTTTATGGAACTTGCTTTGCACACAGGGGTACAGTCATGCTGGGAAAGAAAATGATCTGCAAAATAAAGTCGGAAGGTAAGCTGAAGCAATAAGATTTCCCTCCACTGGAACTAAAGGCCTGGCCCCAGGAAAACAACCCCACCCCTCCATCACTGCACTTTACAGGAACAATTTAGTGAGGAAGGTAATGTTCTATTTGGCATCTCTGCTGGAGCCAGACTCATCTATTAGACTGCTAGATAGAAAAGCGTGAGTTTTTCACTCCACAGAACACGTTTTCACTGTTTCAGAGTTCAGCGGCGGTGTGCTTTACACCACTCCATCCAACGCTTGGCATTGTGCTTGGTGATTTAAGGCTTGCATGCTGCTGCTTGGCTATGGAAATCCATGCCATGAAGCTCCTGAGTCAGCAGAGCGTTGGCGACTTGAACTCATTATATGCCTGAGTGCTTCAGTAACTTTATGTCGTCTACCACTTTGTGGCTGAGGTGCTGATTCCTAAATGCTTGCATATTACAATAACACCACTTACAGTTGATTGTGGAAGGAAGAATTTTCACAAGTTGACTTAAGGGAACAAATTCAAATGAAATCTTTAGAATTCACTCCTTCACAAATGTTTGTAAAGGCAGACTGCATGATTGGTGCTTGATTTTATAGATTAGAGATTAGATTAAACTTTATTAATCCCTTTAGGAAGATTCCATCAGGTAAATTAAACTACACCTGTGACAATGGGACTGAAAACACCTGCGTTACAAGGTGTGGCCTAATACCTTTGTCTATATAGTATATACTGCTGCATAGATAAGCACACGTAAAGCCTGGGAAAATGTTACCTTGATATCAGCTGAGCTCGTGGGAATATTATCACCAAAAGTACACAGTACAGCTAAATCAGCTTTTCTTTGTCACTATGACAACAGTTTTTACCCATCACCGGCCAGACACACAGTTGTTCTACACAGATAAGCACATCACCCTGAGCCATTACTGCCTTTTACACAGACAGGAGCGACTAAGGCAGAGCAAAGGTGCCACCACACCCATCTGGCGATCTACTGTGACTTTGGCAGGAAAAAGTAAAACAAAGCTCGAGTTCCTACCCTGGGTTATTAATACTAAAGCTCAGGTGGAGGATTTAAAAAGCCATATTAAAGCGTTAAATGATACAGAGGAGTTGTGAAGAAACCAGCCTGATACAGCTTGGTCATTTGACAGTTACCATCACATTTCTGTTGTTCAGCTCACAAAGTGATCAAAAACAATGACTCACATTTTTATCAGCACCAAAAAACTGCTGATGTTATAAAAAAAAGAAAGAAAGAAAACAATGTCACATTTAATAGAAAAAAATAAGCTCAAACTCAAATTGAGCTGCAATTTATCTGGTGCCAAAAAACATCATAAATCAAGGACAGCTATTTTTTTTAATTACCTGGCTGTGATGTGAAGCACAGAAATACTTTCTAATCTCTAACCCAAACATTTCTTTGATTGGCAAAATTGGTATTTAAGAAAAAAATAAAAAATAAAATTAAATAAAAGCAGACAACCCATTTTCAAACCATTTCATGATTTGCCAGAGAACTACATACTTTGGCAAGATAAACTTGTTTTTAACCGAGCAGTTACACAACAGTATTCTCTATGCTAATCACTGGCTCTGGTACAGCCACTAAATAAAAAGAATAATGGAACTGAATTTAAAAATGTGTCTGGCAGTGATAATTGCAACATGTTATTCCAAATATCATTCTATCTGCTTATGGAAATTCAACAAGTGTTCCTCTGGAGGGCTTAAATAGGCAATCTTAAAACCCCTAATTGTTCTTATTTAAGTAGATGATCCTGACTACATTAAAACTACTTGTGTTTTATTAATTACTTAATTATTTTTATTTAAATGTGTGACAATTTCTGAGGGGGAAAAAAATGCCAACTCAAATGGAAATGCACAAAAGTGACTGTCGCAGGTCTACTGTAAAGCCTAATGCAGGGCCAGCAAATCTGATTTGTTTTCCGTTTCTAACAAGTGATTATTTGAGCATGTGAACATTTCACAATGTTTTAGCTTGTTAGACACAGAACATCAATTTATCAAAACAATATGTTGAAACATTAGCAGATTTTACAGCTCTTACACCAGCAGGATGGATCAATATTCTCTGATGTGTATCGAGAGGCCCAGAGGCTTAGGGCCTAAACATTTGTATTCTGCTCCGAGTGTTTGGTAAAGGCCACTTCTCTTCTCAACAGCTTTCTAAGGAATTACTGGAAATGGCAGGGGAAAAGATTTCTGAATAAAAGGACCAGACAGTGAATGACAAAGAATTAGCTATGATTAGATGAAATACTAGAGTACAATTTTGTGAGTCATACAGATTTTCAGCAAAACAGAAAAGAAGATCAGAGCCCTCTTGAAAGTATGCCTTCTCACATAAATATGCACTTTGCAAAGCCTCCTGAAGCCTCTATGGGAGAAACAAACTTGACATGGCAAAACATCTTACACTTGTGTTAAATATTAATGTGCTTATTAAACATGCAGGTCATTATAAGAAGATCTGACTTCTTATACCAAGGATTTACTATGATGCATTTGCCTTTAGAAATACATGCAAAACCTGAGCCACAGAATCCACTTTATTAGGTTAAACTCATCATTACTAAAAAAATATCTAATCAGTCAATCATATGACAGCAGCTCAATGCATTTATGCACATAAACATGGTTAAGACAACCTGCCGAAGTTCCAAATGAGCAGCTGAATGTGGAGGAAGGATGATTTAACTGACTCTGAGCGTGGCTTAGTTGTTGGTGCCAGATGGGCTGGTCTGAGTGCTTCAGACACTAGTGATCTACTGGGATTTTCCCACAAAGCCATCACTAAGGTTTACAGAGAATGGTGTCAAAAAGTGAAAGTGTTGATATCAGAGGTCAGAGGAGAATGGACAGACTGCTAACAAAAAAGCAACAATCACTCTAATACTTAAATTTGGGAATAAAATAAAATAATTTTTTGAGTAACCAAAGAAAATTTCACTGCTTGGCTCTATGAAGTCCTTCACACCCCACAAAGTAGACATTAGAAAATGGTCTGATCACAGTCTAAGCTATGTAAATTAGTTCATCAAGGAGGGCAATCTTGAATAGTTGAAAAGTGAGTTCAATCTCCCTGGGTCACATTTCTATAGATATGTTCCATTAAGAAGCTTCCTGATTAAACATAGGGACTGAGGTAAACCTATAAACCCCACACCTATAGAAAAGTTCATAATAAAAGGGGGACTAGAGAGAAGAAAATTAAATGAAAAATTATATGATAAATTCTTTTCTATGAATTATACAGAACTCCCTAACAATAAAGCAGAGGTAAGAAACAGATGGATGAGGTTAAAGCAGAAGATACCTGGAAGAAGATGTGCACTGGAGTACATTTGGTCACAAATTGAGTTCAACTGGAAAACAATAACCAGATTTTTTAGAACACAAGAAATAACAGCTAAGATGGGTCCATTACAGCCTAAGCTCATGCTGGAGGAACTGCAGTTGCTCGACTGCCAATGATACTCATATTTTCTGCCTGTGTTCTAAGCTCATTGTACTTTGGAGGGAGATTTTAGAAGCCCCTAAAGCAGTTTTTAAAAAGGACATTACAAAAAATCCTATGCTGGCATTATTGGGAGAAAGGCCTGAGGGAAGGAACAGGAAAGACAAGAATTATCCCTTAAATATACTTTGCACAGCAGCATTAAAATGCATAACTATTAGATGGTTGAAAGCAGATCATCCCACATATAACATATGGATCCAAAATGTATGGGACATTTACCTTGCTGAAAGATGGAATCTATTAATACAGTCAAGTACATGAGTTCTTTCTACTAACAATCTATAAATCACATCAGCGCTCTCATTCATGCCAAATGACTGAGTTAAAAAAAACAAAAAAATCACTCAGATAACCACTCATTAAAACCAAGGTATGCTGAACACACTACACATCAAACCTTTAAGCAGATGGCCTACAGCAGCAAAAGACCATTCCAGTCCGCTAAGAGCCAGAAACTAAGGCTACAGATCACATGGGCCCACTAAAATTGGACAGACCTTGCCAGGCCTTTAAGTCTCAATTTTTTGGGGACATTTGGTAGTCCCTAGTGTCAAAATGTAATTTAAACACCACAGCCTACATGATAACTGTTGCAGACCATGTTTTTCACAGTGTATCCATCTCTTGATGGTCACTGAAGGTGGATTAGCACTGTTTGGGTAAGCTGCGCTCAATAAAGGCAGCCAGGGGCTGTGGTCCCTGCAGAGTGGATGTGATTTATGAGCAAATTATAACACATGGGTTCAAATGAGAAGGCAGAGTAATCAAATGACAGCTATTACTACGTAGAGGCCAACACTTGTGTTGGATCTTGTGTTAATCTGTCAACTTGCACCTCTTCATTTCTGTTGCAATGAAGAGTCATTATCAGTATAGGTGTATGGAGTGTGGCTGTTAATGCAGTACAATTTTCAAGTTACTGCACAAGAAAAGACTGTAAGTTATCAGTGTGACCCAACAGAATAAGTCACTGGGTCACAAAGCTGGAATCAGCTCAAACTGCTTTATTGATCACAATGAATTCACTGCACTCAAATGACCTCTACAAGCACCAAATCTGAATCCAACAGAGCACCTTTGGGATGTCATGGAATGGGAGATTTGCATCATGGATGTGCAGCCAATAAATCAGCAGCAACTGTGTGACACTATTATGTCAATATGGACCAAAATCTCTGAGCTCCTTGTTGAATTTACGCCAGTAAAATTAAGACAGTTCTGAACACAAAAAGGGGTCAAACACAGTATTAGTAAAGTGTAACTAATAAAGCGACCAGTGAATGTAAATTACAGTTTCACACTGCCAAGGAAATTAAGATGATTCCAAGCCGGTGACTCCACAAACCATCATATTTACAGAATAAACACAGCTCCTTGAAGGTGTAAATCAACGGCTGGCGAAGATGGTATTTAAAGCGCTTTTATTCTGCCTTGATTCAGTAAACCAAGGTCTTAATTAAATCTGGAATGTTTAGCAGATTGTTAGAGAATTTAGGAAATAATTAGTTAATGTCTACATTCATTCTGTGCTTATTTCTTGCATTTAAGGCCTTTTTACAGATTTCTCTCTCACACACAATGCATAGGCGGTATTCTGGGTTTCAGCATCTTGCCAAAGGACACTTTGACAAGTGGACTAGTCGTGATGGCGATTGAACCACTGACCATCAGATTAGCAGATGAGCTGCTCCACCTCCTGAACACAATATGAAAATATGAGCTTGGAATCTAGTAGTTATGATCAATTTTAATATCTAATGACATTTTCAACGCTAATTAGTTGATTATTTGAAAAACAATCAGATAAATATTTTTTTTTTACTGCAGGTCCAAACAAACAAAAAGAATAACAATAAAAGGAAATAAAGTAAATATTGGTTTTACATTCATCAGGTGGTGACTACATTGGAATGCCCATGTTGCTCTGTGTTTGAAGGATACTTCAGCTGCCAACTGTCTGCTTACAGATTAGCTATAACAACTTGGGAAATGAGAAGCGAGTCATGCTGTCCTTGGGATACTCTTGGATTTGCTTAATGTAGCCTTAACAATGTTATAAGGGCAATTTCAGAACTTCAAATAAGGTCACAGACAGATTGAAGTTCAAGATACCCTTGGTTAAACATTTCTTTTTCAAGACTTATTTTTCTTTCAGGGTGACTGCAGTATCTGCACTACATCCTCCTGGAGCAACAGCTGGTATCACGTCCCACACATTCAGCACCATCTGTCAGCCGTGTCAACGGGACAGAACAAGATGTAAGTGTGGATGATTCAAGGCATGTGCTGTCCACGACTGTTCAACAGGGAAACACATCAGATTTAAAAAAAAATCTTGATAACCAAACATTTCTGGGACTAAATATCATTTGAGGCTGTGATTCTAGGGGATGATCTGTTAATGTGGATAACTTAGATGTAAATATGCTAAATTATGCTGCGCCATATTGATACGGCTGTCACACTAATAAAAGTGGTTCGGAGTGCACACAATGTAATTCAGTATTCCTGACAAGCAGTAGCCATGCATCAAGTTTGACAAGACAAACTCAAATCTGCCAAAAAGCTATTAGCTCTGATAATGCTTCCACAGAGCACCGCAGGACACCTGGCTCTTATAGCGGGCATATACACCACATTCCTCTAAAGCTCAAATTTCAGTGAATGTAATACATTTTTAAAGTAACTGATAATTTTTACATTTTTAATATATCCAATACCGACTGGATTTAAAACACCAAAAACTGGACTGAGTGCAAAATGAAAACATATAAGGTATGTACATACACACAAACACACACGTTATATACACAATAAATTTTAAACACCAGAGAGCGACATAATGAGAAATAAAGTCTCCAATTGCATGAGGTTGACAAGACTAAAATAATACAGCAATAACAGCGACGGTGTTTGAAATCCTGTTAAAAGCACCAAGACTGTCATGGATAATTCGGGATAAATTACATTATGCATCGGTGACAAAATAAGAGATGTCAAAACAGGTTTAATGCTCAGCTTCCCTGGGGATATTTGTAACAAAAACAGAGGCTTTCAGGGTGTTTTGGACTAAAACTGTTAGTAAAAACATTCAGTGTCCTGTTTGATAACAGCACTATTTGATTAAAAAAATAAATAACTAATAATATTTTAGTACTTTTAGTACTTTTAACCCTTGATGATTTTAACTCAGGCAACATCAATTATATCAGTTTGATTTCAAGCAGTATGAGCAAGACTTTAAATTTCCTCCATATATTTTTCTGGGGTGGGAAGCAGTCAGATTAATATGTGAACACGTAATATAAAAATGAAAAGGCAGAAGTTTTTTCTCTGAGTATTCAGGCTTTACATCTCAACAGATGTGGGCAGATTTGATCTCAATCTTGAACACACAAAAGCCTCCAGTTCCTGAAAATTTATTTTCTGTCATCCACCTCCATCATTAAGAGCCGGGGTTGCTCCCTCTGGCTTCGGGAGTGCATTTGTGTCTAAATTTGTAGACTGGCGGGTCTTAGGCCAGATTTTATGACGACATTCGATCCCAGTGTACTAGAAGAGTCCCTGAAGCATACAGTCCCCGCTCCTTTATGAGTCATTGCAGTACTGTCACGAGCTTACCTCTCAGACTGGGTTCAAAAACAGGAAGAAAAAAAATGCATCCCAAATACAGCAAAAAGCTACCAGATTACTGTGTTTTGCAGTTATTAGAGGTATTTCTACAATATATTACTATTTATGAGCAATCATCTTACTATACTGCATTATCCACTTATAATTAGCACATGAGAACAACATGAAAAGGTGGATTAGCATTGTTTGGGTAGGCTGCGCTCAATAAAGGCAGCCAGGGGCTGTGGTTCCTGCAGAGTAGATGTGATTTATGAGCAAATTATAACACATGAGGTCAAATGAGAAGGCAGAGTTATCAAGTGGCAGCTATTACTAGCTAGAGGCCAACACTAACCCAGCAGTCAGTCTGGTGTTAATCTGTCAACTTGCACCTCTTCATTTCTGTTGCGATGGAGACTCACTATCAGCATCGGTGTATGGAGTGTAGCTGTTAAAGCAGTACAATTTTAAAGTAACTACACAAGAAAAGACTGGAAGTCATCAGTGTGATGCTGCAGATCTGAAATATTATGGAGCAGATTCAATAGCCACAGAGTGCACCTGCAGATTAACTTTTCGAGCAGAAGTAAATGGAACTGACAGCTATAAAGCCTGCCCATGCCTTGACAGATGTGGTGGATGCTATAAGCATTCCTTTCTGCTCCTTTCTGCTGTTAATCAAGTTAAGCCAATTATCTTGTCTACTTATGCACCTAAAGCAAGATTATTTTAGCAACATAAAAGATAATGAGGTCAATCAAAGTGTCAGTACATAGGCGGTGATGTCAACCGCAAACCCCCATGCTTTTATTTCAAAATAACAGCTTTCAGTAAAAATTTGAAAATTGGGGGGCACATATGTAAATGTTGTTGTCTTGTCTGTTCCCCCACTGTGGGGGAGCTGACAGTGACTGACAAGCAGAAACAACATTTAAGAAAGACAAAAATGATTTTTAAATTATCTACAGCAAGTGCAGTAAAATAACTCCCCATCTTAGGGTGAAATTAAGGGTCAGTCGGTTATTTTGTTTGAGAGTACAGGCATAACTACTTTTTACAATCAAACTCCAAAAAAAGTCAGTAAAACTTTAATTATTTTGATATTGAGAAATTACCCAACAAGGCGCAAGGGCACATTCTTCCCTTTACACTAAAATCAAAAGTATCCTCTATTGTGCTGCAACCCAACTTTAAATACAAGCGCGGGGTCACATTAGGCCATGGGGCAAGCAGGTGGTGTTCTCTCCCTTGTTGCATTTCCACCCTCAATCTCAGAATAGAGCCACAGTGCCAAGGAGCAGTCCACCCAGGGTAATAGAGAAGGCCGGCATGGATCAATACAGCGCTCTACCGATGGCAGGGTGAGGAGTCATGCGGAGCTACTAACCTACACAACATCTCACACAGACGTTCCCTTCGCCACTGGAGCCTCTATTGAGCCGCTTGCCTGTGTGATCCTCTGATCGATGAAGAAAGGGAGGCGACAGACAAACACTTCATCCCGAATTATTCATCAAGTTCTTTTTAAGGAAGACACCAGAGATCTCCTGAGGGTAAATACTGTGACTGCCTGCGTGCCATTAGCAATACGTGGACTGGTTGAAAGGACGATTTAATTTAGAGCCCGGAAGAGCATTTAGCAGTTAACAGCCTCGCAGTGTTGTCCCCAGACTTTTCAAGAAAAAGGTCAAAATAATCTAACAGGACAAACATGCTGTTAGACATATAAAAGAACACACAGATGCACCAGGCAGTTACTGCCACATTAAAGAAAATAACGAAATGCTCATCAGGTCAATCCTGTACAATGCTCGGGACTGACAATGTTAAAGGTTAATATTTAATAACATTTGTCTAAATGGTTATCAAAAACAGGCCAGTGTAGCTGGCAAAAGCAATTTCAAGTGAAAGCACTAAAAAGAAAAAACCTAGCTTATAAATATTCATTCATAGGTTAAAGGCAGTTCAGCCCCAGCTTTGTTGTTAAGGTCAGGCTTTAGTCGTGACATGTTGCAGGGTCAAACAGAGGCACATTTTTCCCACTCAGCATGCAGAATGATGAAGCGCTGTCATCTCTATGCAAATACTGCAAAGCCTGGATCAACACTGCTCTGCTGCCTGCTGCATTACAGCACTAAAGGAACCCAACTGGAAGTTTGAATTTTCAGGTATAAGGGATAAGCAAATCCCATCCTGTGTCAGTGCTTCTTCACATAACACAGCACCCTGTTTGGATTATATACAGCCTGCCACCAGCTACTGAGTGTGACCACAAAAATCAGAAACCCTTTTGCTGAACCTTAAGTAAACGGTAAGGAAAAAAGCAGAGGGCACAAGCAGCTGCAGGCAGACCACAGCATTAATGGAATGTATCCACTGTCCTTTTGGTTTATTCTACCTGACATCTTGACCTGGCACTTTTTTGGCAGTACAAGTCATAAGAAAATATCATACATTCTCATACTCACATTGAATTTGATGATGTCATATATCAAATAGCGAGGGACGGGGTGACCGTTCACCTTGTCGATGATCATCTCCTGCAGGGATGAAGACAAAGATTCGGTCAAGGGGATGGAAAACAAGCAAGGGCAGGAGTAAGATGCAGAAAATGGACTGAAAGAAAAGTTCTAAATTACGTGAGGTCTTAACATTACAGCATAATGAAATGGGTGCCTGTTTGAAACACGCTATGTTGGAAGGGACACGAGTATGGGAACTCTCCAGAGGATGCGTGCTGAGAGAGGGAGAACCCTACGGCAGTGCAAAAGATAGCAAGGCAGGTGTGTGGTGTGTAGGTGTGTGCATATGGGTGTGCCTGTGTGGTGAAGAAGGAAATAAAGCAGAAATGGCACTGCACATTTATAATGCAAGGCTGTCAGTTGAAGTCAGGTGCAGTCAAGATGGTTGACACCCATAAGAAACACATGATTAGTGCTACACAACAGGGTGAAGAAGTAACAGTAACGATGAGATTAAAGTAGTAGAAGTGGAAGTAGAGCTTTAGCTCTTTACCTTATATAAATGTAAGATTGACGCACTACATTTAGAGAACTATATTCCTTCCCTTGCCCCTCATAAAATATTAACCCACCTAACTGTGCTCTAGTGATGTACCTGACAGATAAACGAGTAGCAGGTAAGACATCACTCAAGGACTCAGCTATTACGCAAATGGTGTATTTTTGGAGGCTGGAAGACTCATATCCAGACTGACCAAAAGTATGAAGATGGTGATATTTGCCCATTTATGTGTGCTTTGAAGTCCATGAAGAAAAATAAATAAGCTATTTTGGGTAATTTAAGTCATGCGGTATATCGGCAATCTCCTGTGTATGTCAACAATTTTGGCACCAGCGCCGAGCTTCTGTTACTGAGATCAAAAACTACCTTCCATTAGCCTTGAAGGAATAGTTTGATAGTCTCGTGTCTGTATGGTAAACAGTCCTTCATTCTTTATGCTTTATTTAGCATAAAGAATGGCAACAAGTGGGGAAAAGATA
This sequence comes from Bujurquina vittata, assembly GCA_015106715.1. NCBI lineage: Eukaryota > Metazoa > Chordata > Actinopteri > Cichliformes > Cichlidae > Bujurquina > Bujurquina vittata. The sequence continues at coordinate 29,041 of VUQK01004270.1, read as the reverse complement.
GCAAAATAACAAATTCCAACAATCAAAGTGTATCAGTATAAAAGCATGAGGTTGTGGTTGTTTTATGCTGAAGGGCAAGCCACTTCCTGCAGTCTCCACAGGAGAGACTCTGTACCATGGCTATTCTGAATCAATTAACTAGTCCAGCACCTCTGGGGGAATTGGGCAAATTTTTTCTATAATAGTGACGGGCTATATGGACTGTTTACCTAAGCTGGTTCAAACCTGACTGGTCAATAGAACCTGGACTACAGAAACCAGAAAATCGAACATCTATCCCGTTTAGACAATCGCCGGGTAGTTATTTCCAACCCTCTAAGCAGTAACAGCAATCTTTGTGATGAGCTGCGCAAACTGCACATTAATGCTACTCTGTATAGTTACATACTATACAGACATGGGAGTGTTATTCTTGTTGTTTTACTCCTGGCAGAAACTATTTCTCAACAACATGTCAAAACTTTTCTTTTAACATCTATTTGACAAAAAAGAACCATAAACTATGGATTTCTTTACATTTCACCATGGAAGAGCAGCCTTCAGTGCAATGGTAAATTGTTATAGACCTGTCATCTAGCAGCCACTTTTCCAAAATGAGAGACTGCTACTTGAGTACCTGCATCTTAATGACTACTAGAAGTGTGTTACAATAAAAATTCCCTTGCTGGCTGATGTAATTTTACTTCACATCTCACAGGATGAAGGACCATACAACAAAACTAAATTTCCACAGCTAGATTGGTGGAGAGGAAGAAAAAGAGTGAATGCGAGGCATGCACAGCACTGGAGGAGGATTTGGAGAGTAGAAATGATGTAATTCCAGGAGGCTGCCATCATTATGCATCTGGTGCACTGAACCATGGCACAGACAGACAGCAGCGGATGAATACATTAATGTGACCAAGGAAAACTGCCAGGAATTCAATCTACACTGTGCATTCATCCAAAATTGGAACCTGAGTTGATGTAAAGCTCATTAAAAACTGTACCACAAAACAGCATGTAAAGACAAAGTCCAGAGGCTCTGGGCTAAAGATGAAGAATATCGGGCAACACAGCTGGGCTTCTAAAGGACTCATCATAAAAAGCAAAATACAGCCTCTATAAGCTAAGAGCCAGAAGCATCAACAGATTAATAAACACAAGTCAAAACAAACCTTGTAGCAATCTAAGCACAGCAGCAGCACTGCTTCTTCAAAGGAACACTTAACATGCTGCAATTAGATGTCCTGCCTGAGTGACGAAGCTAAATTCACCGCATCAATCAGCAACTGTTAAGCCAAGAGGAAGCACATACCTAGTGTTTGCATATAAACTTTGAAAAAACAAAGCTGGGAGCAAGACATAAAGAATGACAGGCAAGTTGTCTGTAATTTTCATTATCTGAAAGACAAAAACAAAACACGGCTGCCAGAAATTTATAATCACTGATGACATGAACGTGCAGTAATTTCCTATGTTTTCAGAGGGGGATGTGACGATGACTCACGCACGTGCACCTGCTGCAATGGAGCGGCTGGGACCTGCGTGACCTACACTGCACAGACATGCCAGTGGAAGTCTGAGCCTGGCATTATAGAGGAAGGATAAGTCACCGACCCTTGCTGCCAAACCGGGGAGCGCACAGCAGAGCGTAACACCAAAAACACAACACAACACAGAACAAAGACTGAAAACTGCAATATTTCATTAGTGCTTTCCTTAAAATCTGAACGATTGGACTCTGTTTCAAACTGAAATGTGCTCACCTTTCACCCAAGGTTTGACAACTGGTGTCAATTATTTTGCAAGTTGCAGCAGGGGCTGAATAAGAACAAATGTGGAATTGGAGGAGACACTGGACAACACAAAATCATTCAAAGAAAGCGACTGGAAGAAGAATAACTCACCCCATCCAGTAGAGTATTTGATAAGTGGACACGTGGATCCTTCCGGAAAGGAAACTCTAGGTTTGCTATGTGGAAGACAGTGTTGTCTCTGTCAATCATGTACACCTCATTTTTTCCATTGATGAGCATCATGTACCTGCGGAAAAACAGGATGCATCATTAGGTAGTTGTAAGTACAGGTTAACAAGTTTTATTTGTGTTAATCACTGTGATAGCAATGGATATGAAAAGAGCTGCAGAATCTCTTTGTTGATAGAGCCCCTAATGCAAATAGTTAAAATATTATATTGAAAATCATAGCACTGTAATATGTAAAATATAATCTTGACTACAAATGTTACAATTTCAAAAATGCTGTTGTGTAGTACTTTTTTCATGAATGGAGAAAATCCTGATCAGAACTGTGAGGGGAGAGCTTTGATTAGAGTTCATTAAAAGCAATTAAACAGCATCCCAGCTGTCACCCATGTCTGATTTAAATATTACAAAATCCTTGCTTTTGCTGTTCTTCCAAGGCTCAGCTCTCAAAAGCCAAAAAGTAAGATTTAAAGATTAATGGGCAATCCATAAAAGCCCAACTACGGGTGAGCATTGCAAACTAGCCTATAATATAAATAGTGTGTAGCACTTCAAATTTAGCATACTTGATCCTACAAAAATACTTTAAATAAAAGGATTCTTCTAAAAAAGATTAACATTGGGTTTTATCTATAGTGAATTTCAGCCAAATGTTCATTCAAGTGTTTTCACAGATAGTTATCATTGTCTACAGACCAAGTGGATGAAACCCAAGAAGTCCATAAGTATCCTACTAGGGACGCAGTGAACAAAGCAAACAAATGTCCATATCGGCTGACATTGGCCTAATGTAAACCCGCCTATTGGCTAAATTATTGATATTAGCCTAGAATCAACTAATCAGTGAATCTTCACGAATAAAACAACAGATTCACTGAACAGGAACAGATTGGATTAGAAAAAACAGCATCTTAGAATAAGTGCTTCAACATGTAAAAATCTTCCATTTCAGTCGCAGTATATTTAATTGTTTCTTTGGGGTAATCACCAACTATTACAGCCTTTGTGACACTTTATTAAAACGTTTAGCATTGCTCGTTTACATGTAATTTCTCCAGACAAACAATGAGGCCTATAATTTTCTTTAATTAGCTTATTTGGATGATTAAATATGGTAATAATAATAATACTTTAAAGCTGAATTGCTGTGAGCAAAGAGAAACAACACGACAAGTCTGTGTATGCCTCTGTGTATGCCTAAGAAAAAAAAAACATGAAGGTGAAGGTGCAAGAGCTTTTATCATGTCTGTAAAAGGGGAAGGTCACCAAACAGATACTTAGTAATTACTAAAGCACCTAATTTTCCTTTTATCTAGCTGTGTTTAATGGGGAAATATCATTGCAAACAAAAATTCTATTCAGTGTGGCTAAAACTGAAAAGTCACATAAATCTACTTATTTTTACTTCTGACAACCATAAAGTGCCTCATATCAGGAAACATTTTCTAAGCTTTACAAAAAGTACCTTAATAAAGCCATGTCAATAAAATGTTTACTCAGTGGTAAACAAATTCTCTTTCCTATTACAGAAGCCCCTTGTCGCCTTCCACTAACACAAAAACACTTTCTTAACTCTTAGGTTATTACTCCATCTTCAAATTGCACACATCACCAGTGGTCCATGCTCAACTAATCCACAGTCAGCCTTTGCAGGTGAGACAAAGAGACACAAAATAACATTTTCACAATCTGTCTTCCACAAGTTAAACTTTTGCCAGAAGAAAACAATATACCTCGTGCAATTCAATGTATTAGTTTATATAGTATACAGTATATATATTCATCATTGTTACCATTTTAAAGTTTATTTTTTGAAAGAAAACTGATATGGTCATTCTGGGGCCATACACTGTTTGTGTTATTGGATTAAACAGCATTACACTGCAAGGGATTTTCTGGTATTTTGTCCATCCTGAGCTTTATTTTTCCGTTTTTTGGATTCGACAAAAGTAAAATGAAGTAAAAGCATAACAGAAACTGAAACGACAAGTTACTGCTGGAAAATTACTTTTCCATCCTTGAGTACACCAATCTGGGAGATTCAACAACTTGAGAGCAGAGACTGTTGGACTGTTAAAAGCTGTTAAGAAAGACCAGCTTTCAAGCACGGGTCACGCTATGAGCATATGGTTGGTATTAATTTGACTTTCACTATCCTCATAGGTGTGCCAGGTTGCCAATGCATGAAGGATAAAGATATCTTACACCTTGCATTTTAGGTTTTTATCACCTTTATTCCTCCATTTCCACTGTAAGAATACTATAACTGAACACTACATCTGAACTAAGAATTTCTTCTCACACATTTTCTATAGAGGTGTGGGGCTATAAAAGTAACAGAATAAGGGTTCTCACAGCACATAAATTAATCTTTTATTATGTAAAACACCTAATCTGGAAAATAAGTCATCCAAATTATTTAGATCGCAGTTAAGTATCTATCATTCTGCTGGCTAATTTAGAAAAATTGGTCTAATGAATTGCATGTAATGGGATGTTTTCTTCTGACTGGGGCTAATTGAACTATGCTAAGTGAATTATGTGCATCAGGCCAGGTTGTTTAATCAGTTGTTTCATTAAGAAACATAAAATCAAATCAAATAAATAATAAAGTACTGTGCAAAAGTCTTGACCCCCCCCCCCCTTTCCCCTTCTTCAGATTTTGTAGGAAAACAGGGAAATGTGTGGAATGGTCTACTGAAACACATGCAAAACTAAATGGAAGCAAACTGAGTTTGTAAATTTCTTTCGAGCTTGAAAGTCAATATCTGGTTTGACCGCCTTTATTCTTTAACGCCTGAACTCTTTTAGGAAAGCTTTCTGCTAATTTCTTTAAGTAGTTTCTCCTGGCCATTCAAAGGTCTTCATTGGATGTGGGCTGCCTTTTGTTCCTTCTCCGTCAATATGATCCCACAATGCTTCAATAATGTTGAGGTCTGGTCTCTGGGGAGGAAATCTATGACTGATAGTGGTCAACTGTGTTTTTTTCTATCCAAGTATGCTTTTACTGCATTGGCAATATGTTTGGTATCACTGGCAGGCTGAAAAATGAAGCAGCTGCTAATCAGTTGCTTTCCAGATTGTATTGCATGGTGGATCAAAATCTGATGGCACTCTTTTGCATTCATAATACCATAAATTCTGACAATATCCCCAATACCACTGGTTCAATTGCAGCCCCAAACCATAGCAGAGCCTCCATCTTTTACAGATGACCGTAGACACTCATTATTATACCTCTCTCCAGATCTCCTCCATACATACCGACAACAATTTGAGCCAGAATTTTCTAATGTAGATGCATCACTCCATAAGATCTGTTGCAACTGATTTTCAGTAGGTGGTATGTGTGTGTTCCTCAAGCTGGGGTCTTCTAACAGACCCCTCGGCGTTTAAGGATTCTGTGCAGTATTCCAGCTGTTCCAAGGATTGTAATCCTCTGGACAGATACTTCCATTTACGGGGTTATAGCTCCTAATATTGTCATTAAACCAATATTACATTTCAGTAGCAAAAAATACCTTAAGAACACCCGGATAGAGAAAACCTGTGCTCACTGCTTTATCAATAAACACAACAATCACTGTCTTTGCCAACAATTTAAGGCAGTATCAAAACAGGGATATTAAACAGACTTGAATCATTGATCCTCCCTTCTGTTGGTTCCCAAAGATGAGCTAAATAAAGATGGGCCACACCCAAAAACACAGCCACCACTGTTGCCTTTCTGTTTGCTCCTGAACAGTCTTTAAGTCGAAGAGAAGCTGCGAGCCTTCAGTGCTGTCTTTACACAACTCATTTGATTTGATTTTCCATGTCGAACACCTTTTAACTACTCTCTTTTTCCTAAACACAATAATTACAGTATTATAAAACACAAAAATTTGCCATTAATGACACTGTCATCTTATTTTTGTTGTTTGACTTACATCCATCCATCCGCATGGCATTCTGTTTAATGGTTGATTAGTTAAGAGTCAAGTGGGCTTGTCTTTGTTAATTCCACTGAGAGAGACAATCCGGTGGCTTCATTACACACCTCTTATGAACTCAATTATACTCTGCAGTCTGCTGGCTGCTCTTTAAAACAAAATACCAAGTGCTGAATAAAGCAGAACTAATATATCGTAATGAGCAACTAAAGCTCTGCTGTATTTGCAAAGGTTAAGTATCCTAATCAATGTAACTAAAAACTCCAGCAAATTATTTTGTATTTTAAACCAAAAGAAAATGAGTACAAGGCTTTCATGTGGTGCCAACTTACAGCTAGTACACACCTTGAAAGTGTGTACGCAGCGTAGAAAAGCCAATTTGGATGACAGAGATGAATTTGAGATTAATGACTTCCCAAAGGGAAGGGGGAAGGAATTTCTCATACCTGATGTGACTCTCCACCATTATAAACAACAAGATTAGACATTATAAATGTGACACCAATACCAGCTGGTTCAAAAATGGAAACTTGACAACATGCCGAGTGAGGGTGTGTAGAAATTGATAAAAGCATTTAAGATTACCATGACCTGGATGACAGACAACCTAGACAGCAACACTAACCACTGTCTACAGCTGAAGATCTGGTTCACCGAACTCTTAGGCAGGTTCACAGAGACTGCAGAGCAGGCCAAGGACTACCAGTGGAGTTGTTTATTATTGCCCTGTTTATTTGTTGCAATATGAGCCTACTCATATTTCTAGAAGACTGCCTTTTACGAGGCATGATAATCTTTCAACAAAGTGTGGATTGCCTCTTTTAATGTGTAGACACCTGCGTCTCAATAAATAAATTAAATTATTGTCTATGACATGAGAAAAAAGTCAAAATGTCTATTAAAATCTTGTAAAAACTATATTATTAACATGGTTAATCAAATAGTTGATAGTACTGCACAGAAAAAGCCATATTTACTTTTAATTCCCTACAACATTGTTCTTTGAAGTTATGTACACAGAAACATTTATGTTTGCTTTGAGATAATGCTATGAAGATAAATACAAGACTGCTTTTTTAAAATAAGATGGCAGTTCTTTCTTAGCATTCTCAGCTTTAAAGAGACAGTGTAAATCACTTTCCAGGTTCAAAGTGGCTAGCTGGACAGCAGAGTTTTACAAATATAAAACCAGTTAGAGATTAAAAGAAGGAAAGTACCAAAACAAAAGACATGCTTTGAAAGAGAGCCAGAGATTAATAATAACTAATGATTAAATGCAGAGTGGTGTATAAACAGAGTGAAAAAAGGTGAATGAAAAGAAAAAAATAAATGCTTCATGGGAAATCAGCAACCTTACTCTAAAGCAAAATAACTAAGGGCTGGTTCAGGGTCACCTGATTCAGCCCAAACTATGCTTGATCAAAAAGGTCAGCCTTAAGCTTAAGTTTAAAAATGTCCGTCTCCCAAATCAAAATTGGGAGCTGGTTCCACAGAAGAGGGGCCTGAAAGCTGAAGGCTCTGCCTCCCATTCTACTCTTAAGTATCCTCGGAACCACCAGTAAGCCAGCAGTCTGAGAGGGAAGGACTCTATTGGGGTGATACGGTACTACAAGGTCTTTTAAGATAAGATGGGGCCAGATTATTCAAGACCTTATATGTGAGAATATTTTAAATTCTACTCTGGCTTTTCAGGGAGTTTTTAGGACAGCCTGATAGTAATGAATTACAATAGTCCTAGAAGTAATAAATGCATGAATTAGCTTTTCAGCATCACTCTGCGACAGGATGTTTCTAATTTTACAAGTATTGCACAAATGCAAAAAACTACATATTTGCTTAATATGTGTGTTGAAGGACATATCCTGGTCAGAAATGACATACCATAGTGTTACTGGAAGCCAAGGTAATGCCATCCAGAGTAAACATCTGGTTAGACACCATGTTTCTAAGATACTGCCTAAGATAGGCATGTATAGTGTAAATAAAACTGATCCTAGAACCCTGTGGAAAGCCACAATTAGCCTTAGTGTGTGAAGAAGTGACCTTGGAGAAAACCTTCCCAGAAGAGCCATTATAGCTGCAAAGGGTGGGCCGTCATTATATTAAACCCCATGGATTAAGAATGGGATGTTCTCAAGTTAGTATATGTGCGAAGGCAGACGAGCAAATACTTTTGGCAATATAGTGCAGCACCAATCCCCTTTTTTGTAAATCTGTAAACTAGATCATTTTGAGGGAAGGGAATGAGAAGCTAGAACTACAACATGGTCCCATCGCAGTCAAGTGCTTCTCAAGCATGCTGGCCAAGAAAAGTGGCCAACATAAGATGCTGTTAAGTGAAAAGAGATCACTGGAGAGCTCTGAGTGAAGAGTATGACCCCCACCCCCTCCTGACATGACAGGAGAAAACATAAAAACACACTAGTCCTGAGATATAAAACACAACTGTGGTTTCTTTTGGGGGGGGGGGGGTGAGTGGGCTAGATATTGCTGCACTTAGATTTTTTGGGTGGGAGTAGACACACAATGAAAGCATTAAAAAGATACAGAGGCATTCCATCCTCCGCCCCACTGAGGATGGAGCTGTAGCTGGATAAGAAAAAAAACAGGAAATGTCTGGATTGCTTAGTTTAGGCAAAATGATGATTCTCACAAAGACCTTTTGCACACGGTTCATGTCTTTTATCTCAGAAAAGGAACAATGGCTAAAATGATCGAGCAGAGTGTCGCAACAGAGAAGACACGTCAACCTGTGGAGACACAACAGGTCTGCAAAGAGCAGACGAGGCTCCCCTGCTGTCTAATTGGCCAACTAGCCACGGCTGTCAAGTACATTCAGAGGAAAGTAGAGACCATTAGTTCTGTGCATCTCCCAGTGGTCCTCCTCTTCATCACAGTCACACCTTCATACCAATACAATTCATCCCCTCCACATTTCTATTAAATTATGGTGGCAGCAGACACTTTATTCTGGGTTTTTCACATATTATGCACATCCCCGAGCCACGTCCCCCCCAAGCTCTTTAGCCCTAACGAGGCACAGACGGTCATTGTATCGGCGCTACCAGTCTACAAGGCATGACTGACAGCAACTTATTTCCAGGGGAGGGTTTAGATCAGATCCAACAGCTTTGCACATCATTAGTGATGCGTCAAGGGGCTGCTCAAGGGACCGCTCTCTCTTTTTTCCCCCCAGGGACAGCAGGGTGATTTCTCATTTTAGACAGAAAAAAAGTGGCAAAACAAGAGCTTTTACGTACTGTATTTGTCTGCTTGATGCAGCACTCTGACTCAAAAATTATTGTTTCAATACACTCAAATTTAAACTTTTATAAATAAAGAGAGTCCAGCTTACATATGCAGTCAGTTTCATCCAAAAGCAATTAATCCTTTAGTCCATTCGCCCACTACCTGCGAGATGGCCTCCAATGCTATGAGATCACAAAGTACACACTTCAATTGTATAAACAATGTTAGCTGTGCTCACTTTTCCTGACTGGTAAAACCTTTTAGGTCCATTTAATTGACTAGGTAACTAATCGTGAGAACCAACTCTACTTTAAAGCTTACAGAGCACTAATAAGCATAAATTCCAGTTATGCAATCTATAAGTTCCCTGTTGAATCACTTCAATTGTTGTCAGGCTGAAGTTTAATAACAATATTGACTTACATGACAGAATTTTGTGGAGTCTGTTGCATGCACCATTATAGACTCTAATACATGCCCTTGCTACAGAATTGTTTGGCCTGTTCAGTTTGCAGTGAAAAGAAAAGGCGTATAAAAATTTTAAAAAGGGCAATTTCAGGCTATTGCTAGATGGTTTACTATACAACGTGATGTTATAGTATATCATGCATAATTCAGCTTTTGCGGATATAAATTAGGTGGTCTTATCGTGAAATAAAAACAACAGAATGCACCTCATGTGTCCATAAGGTGCTATAGGAGCAAATAGGCAAAAAAAAAAAATTAAAAAATTAAATTAAGAAAGTCGAAGGCTTTCTCAAATCCAATTTCTTTAATAAAGTCCAAGTTGAGCAGCATTGTTTGTTAAAATTCCCAAGGACATAATTGGCCCTCTCCCTCCTCTTTCTCCTCTTCGTCTTTGGGGCACAAACCAATCTAGCCCTGACAGCAGGCTGTATAAGAAAAGAGAAACAAAAAATTAATAAATAAAGTACACGTCACATGTCTCCCCAGTTTTGCCAAAGTCCGTAGAAGCGTCCCCCTCCCCTCCCCACAGTTGTTTCATGCATCAGGAAGGGCTGTATAATATTTTTAGGTAAGACAGG
>VUQK01004269.1:3155-15379 GCA_015106715.1 Bujurquina vittata | reverse complement strand
AGACGGACGTGGATATCAACGACTAAGGTTTATTGTTCAAAAACAAACAAAAACAAATGCAGGAGATGAACACAGGACACACAGCAGGAGGAGACTAATGACGAAGGTAGACGGTAGACAGACGACACGACAAGAGGCACAGAGAAAACAGGACTTAAATAACAAGAGGGCTAATGAGGGGAGTGGAAACAACTGGGAACACAGGTGAAACGCATAACAGACGAGACCATGGGAAGCAAAACTGAAAACAATGGACAGGGACCAGGTGACTATCAAAATAAGACAGGAAGTCACAATAAGGAACAGAGACACAGACTTGACACTGAAAACCCAAGGAACCAGAAAACAAAGCAGCACCAAAACCCACAATCAAAACCCAAAAACAAGACAAAAGCCCAGAATACAAAAACACGGGGTCCACAGGACCCCGGACCATGACAGGGCTTCTTTTTTGGTCAGTACCTTCTCAACCCATGGAGATGTAAAAGTGGCTCTACTGTGGACAGTGAAGCTGGTGTTCCTGCAGCTTCCATTTAGTAGCAGGCGTGAGCCATCATGGTTCCTGAGAAATTAGTTAGGCTGTAACCCATTTCCTTTCATCTGAGGGGGACAGTCTGGGTCTTCTTCCAGACATTGGCAAAGTGATGGCTCATCTCAAGAACTTCTACTCATGTTCATTTGTTTGAACTGATAATCTTGGAATGTGAAGTTTTTAAAGTGTGTTGTTAAAACACACTTTAGAACTTTCAGCACTACAGTACATATTAAACGATTTAAGTGAATATATGTTTATATTTGAGCCTGCATGTATATGTTTGACCCTGTGTGGATTAGAGAAATCCACGATGAATCCAATCATGTGCACCCAATCCTTGTTATTTAAAGTAATTAAATATGTATGCTGTGCAATCATTCCACCCTGGAAAATGAACAGTTCAAAGAAATCATTAAAAGCCCCAAATTACCATGATATTCATGCCCATGATGAGTGTACATAAACTTTAGACCACAACTGCAGACTAACACTTAGAACTTTGCCACACATCTTTGGCAAGCCATGCAATTTTTACAGCCTTGCTAATGAATGATTAACCCCCAACTAGTGCAAGCTAGAAAAAGTCTTACTGCCTGTGTCTCTAGAATAAGAACAACTGTTCTCTGAGCAACCTCCATCTCCAATAAGTACCATAACTAAAAAGCTTTGACATGACATCAGAGCTTTTGCCAACAGTCCAACAAAACAAGGAACAAATGCAAAAAACAAAACAAAAAAAACGTAAAATTCATTAAAACCCTCTACCATAGCAGGAATATTATGGACCGCAGGTGGCTTAGATGAAAACTGGCCCGTGCCAGGGATGCTGACAAATGGCAGGAAATGATAATATTGCATATTTAAACTGGATAAAATTCATTGCATATATCTTCAAAGGTGCATTATGATGAAGCATCATGATATTTCATGCTCAGATAACCTTGGCACAGGCTGGAAAAGTTAGTTTTGTTTGTGTAACATCACCCCAAAGTAAAATGCATGAACATGCAGGCGGGGCCAAACTATTTTCATTCAAGTGAGTGGGAGACATCTTTGGGTCGACCCAAACACCCACACGATTCCTTCCTTGAAACCAAGTCGTGATTAACAGGGGCTGGTTGTGTTTTGACATGTCAATATTTGGTGAAAGTTTAAGGTTTCGGGGGTCATGTTTAACTTTTAAACAGGTGGATCTTTTGGTCCTTAAACAAGTGCTTTAAATGCACATGTTCTAGTTGCTTCAAGCATGGATGAATATCAAGTACACTGTCAGTGAACAGTTTGTACACTAGAAAAAGTGAGATAATGCAGTTTAAGCTTTGCACAGTACAGCTGGACTGCTGAAAACATTGCCGGTAGTCATAAATTTCATTTTATGTCAAATTAAAAAGTAAACTGGTGCTGGAAATGAGCAACACATGAAGGTATTTTGCAGGAGAGAGGGTTGAGATTACAGCCTCCCGGTAATAAGGCTTCAAGTCCAGCGTTTTATTGTTCCGGTTGTAATGACCGAAAAAAATGTTTTGGCCAAATTCCTGTGGAAGGTGCAGTTTCCTCTCAGTGGAGACGGGGGTTCAGTTGGTGAAAAAATTCCATTCCCTCAGGAAGCGGGTTGCTATAATGTAATGGACTTCGCTCTCTCTCACCATCCATCTTTCTATCCCCAATGCTCCATCTCTAACATGCTTTCAGTAAAACCTTTTAGCCTTCACGTATCATTCACCCCCTTCCTCGGGTCTCCTGCTCCCTTCATTTGACCTTTCTCTCCCTTCTTGCTTCTTATCCTCGGCACAGTCACTAATTAAAGACATGGTCTACACCTTAAGCTTATAAACATACCTAACATCTCTTCCTCTCTAATTGCCTTCCATCTTCCTCTGAATTCCTCAGCCCTTTCCCTGTCTGTCTCGATGCCTTTGCATCTTTTATCTGTCAACGGAGAGTGAGGGTCTGTCTACTGCACGGAGCTGCGGCTCTTTTGAGGGAACAATGGGAATTGGAATCATTTCAGCAGTACATAATTCATCACAACCTGGCTCGTGCTCCTGTAAAACACCTCCCCTCTGGTTCTCTGTTTCCAGCCTTTCATTTAAAGCCATCTCTCCTTTCTATCTCAGTGAGCAGCTGCATATTTTCACAGACGTCAGCACGCGAGGGGTTATGGGCAAAAAGTATGCATCATGCAACACACATGAAATACTGGTTATAATACGGACGCAGGCGTGTTTAATGTCAGGATCTGTTCTTGTATCAGCGTGGAGAGAGTGACCAGGAAGGAGAGAGCATGTGTAGTGCTGTAGCGGGACATGTGAAGAATCTGATCTTAGCATTTCCTACATTTAATATTCCATCAGCAGCTGCTGTAGTTGCCATACTGCTGCTGTGAGCAGCCAGACTAACAGTTCATCTGTAACATAGTGTAGGGTTTACAACCCCAGTGTGGACAGCACTTAGGCGATATACAGAGCCATATGGTAAATGAAAACTATAATTTTCCATCTCTGCATAGTAGGGACACCATCAGAGTGCATCCCTTCTAGTATTTATTTCACTTGATGGCAGAATTAGAGTGCATCATGGTTCAGCATTCTCTGTGTGCCAATGTCCCTTGCTACCCTGTTGCTATATTGTTTTTATCAGTCTTATTCTTTTTTTCACCCACCCCAACATTGGTGTCTTGCTCACTTGTTCCCTCCTATTCTTTTTTTTGTTTTGTTTTTTACCACAAAAAGCTATAGAAGAAAGTCAATCCTGTATCAATGCTGCTAAAGGCACTCCTGGGATTTGGCTGCTTGGGGATGACAGTGGGTTATTTGTTAGAACAGTTGAGGTTACGACTATTTTTTTATGCTCCTTAAAGTTTTTATTGCTCTACGCCAACCCTTCTGAATTCACTCCATCTTCACCTTAGATCACTCGTGACTGTCTTTTCTTTCTCTTAACCTGAACCAGCCCCCACTGCCTGCCTGCCTGCCTGCCTGCCTGCCTTCAGCTCGTTAAGCTCTATCATTGTAATTTCCTGACAAAACAATATTAAGCCACCCCTGTTTGCAGTTCTGCCACTTTCTTAAAAAGGCTCATGTAGCTGTGACGCTTCCTTTCCGGATGAGAAAATGTGTGAAAAGATAGATGCCAGCGTGCATTTGAGAAGAGGAATTGTTTACCTACAGCTCACCTGCGGCTCTGAGCCTCAGCCTTGCCTCGGAACAATTGAGAAAATGAATCTGGGTCAGGATCGGCCCTTGCGGTGCTGTGCTTTTCCAGGGGAGATTTCACAAACCGTTGCTGCTGGAGGAATGAAAATGGGGACAACTGTAAGGAGATAATGAGCCTCAGTGTGTGTGTGTATATGTGTGTGTGTGTGTGTGCTTGTGCAAATGCATGACTGGCATTATTTATGAAAATATAGTGTACTTCTAATGACCCAACATGAAATACACTCCACAGACGACAATAATTCATCATGAACTTTTCTCACTGCTTCATTATTCAAAGCTGTGCCGTGGGACACAATACAGTACAGTGCATGCAAACATCACAGCAGAAATGAATGGAACAACAACAGCTGCTGCTGCTGCAGCAACACTGACAATCACTGGAAATGTCACAGCCATGGAATATTTGGTGTATCCCATTTGTACCAATTTGAGCTCTGGATTTGTTTAAGGTGTGTGCGGAGAATCAAGTTACCGCTTGGGAGCGTGAGCTGCTCTCATTGGGATTCAGTCAGGCTATCACTGAGTATATGGGGAAGCTCTGATCCATCCGAACAACACAGCCAGCAGCCGGCAACTATAATTATACCCTAAATTAGTCTCCCATCTACAATAGAAAAAGCAGGGATGGATGAGAGAAGAGAAACAAAGAGCAAAAAAGAGAAATTATAAGAATTCATGGGCAGAGAGAAAAGGAACACATGGAGAGGATTTGGTAAGCAGTAAGGGAAAGAAGATGAGAGAGCATGGATTAAAGCCCACTGCATCACAGAAGGCGGCGCACGAGAATCTATATTTTGAGAAATATGTTTTTTCTTTCACTTCCTTGGTGAGAGATAGGTGAGAAGACAAATATCACTCCCTTATCTGTACATGGAAACCAGGGGAAGCAGCAAGTGTGACCGTGTCCCAGGATAGTAAAGCTCCTAAATATCACGAAAATGACAAACTGTGGTTTTGCAAAGTGTAAACTTGTTGATTTTACACTTTGGTTTTTGTACAGATTAAACAAGCAAGATATGGCATGTTAATTAGGGAGCGTTTATTACCTTTGGATGGAGCCAAGCAAGCTTTCCATTCCGTTTCCAAGATAAGCTAAGCTGCTGCTGTCTGTCCTTTGAAGTATGAAAGCAAATATGAGTATTTCCCCACATGGCAGAATTATTTTTGTCTGCATTAGCTGCTTTAAAAAAAAGGATTGACATTTGATTTTTTTTTTTATCACTACGTGGCAATTTCCGCAAATTGATTCAGATCATCCCGTCTAAGGGGACAGCAGCGCTGTTTATTGATAACAGCATCACTGCCTATTGTTCACTTTCTTTACACCATATCACAGTTTAATAATGTCAGAGCCACACATACATAACAAAAAGGTTGATCAATGTTTACTTTTTTTAAATAAAGAAGCAATGGAATAAAGAATAAAGCATACTGAGACGAACAAACGCAGAACAGATTAAACTACACAATAATGCATTAGCCCCAATATCACTGTATTAATAAAAAATTAAATAAAAGAGTTTAGCTTTTGGGGTATTTGATAAAGTTACCTGTTCATAAGACTTTCATGTTTTATTTGTGGGTGAAGATTCTCATGAAGAATGCATGTGCAGTTAAGACACAATAAGTCAAGGCTAGGACTCCTGGGCGAAGTTGTCTCGTATGAGCTATATATGGAAAGTCTGATCAGTGTGCAGTGAGGACCCTTCACAGCTTAAGGGTCATACAGCCAGGGGAAGTCAGAATGATTGTTGGTACAGGCATACCCGGCCCAGCGGCAGCAGCAGCTGCATGGCTATCTCAACCACAGTTGCCTGTCTGACAGGAGGTCTCTGTTGAGGTTAACTAGATTCAGATCCATCGCTGCTTCAGGGTCTGTCAGTGCTCTGCGTTCAGTCTGAGCTTGGGAACTTGGGAAATATTCTTCTTTGTCACAGCACAGCTGTCTGCCCTGCCTTTCTCCATTCCTACCACAGTGTGATAATCTTCTCTTTATTGCACTGTTGCCACAACATTATCTTTTACTGAAATATTTCTTTCAATAGGTTTTTTTTTGTTTGTTTTAGGAAAAGTTTTTTCTTTTAGTTATGCATACACTATGTTTGCACTGACTGAAATATTCACACATTTATTCCATGTGTGTATCTTTCTATGGCTCAGGATGTGGAAAGACTCTTTGGACTCTGCTGTTATTGTTTTCAGGCTACTAATGACCCACCATGGACAGAAATGTGGTTATTAAAAACTAACAGGCAGCTCTGATATCCAGAGGCATTATTGTATTAGGTCTGGGGAGAGTGATGTCCACATAATGTCATCCGTGTTTTGTTCTCTTCTTTATACTCTGCAATGTTTCTTTTGTTATTCTTTCAGCACAGTTTTTTTTCCCAGTTACGTTTGGAGCCTGCTGCATAAAGACAGACAGACTCAGCTTTTGATTTAATATGATTCTTATTCTTTTTTGGTTTGTATTCATTTGTGTTTACGCCTCCAGCCACCAGGGCTTTGTTCCAGAAAGCAGGTTTAGGCTAACAGAAAGAGTCTGTTAACCCTCAGGTGAAAGAAACCCAACTCTCTTTCACAAAAAGAGCTAACTTAAACTCTGCCTCAGTTACCATGGTAGCAGAATCTGTCAACCTAACCCGCTGAGCGGCAGGTTTTCTCTCCGACTCCTCCTGCTGCACCTGAACACCTCTATAAAAGCAGGTTTAGGCAGTTTGCTGGTCTGGAGCATTCAGTTTGTGTTAACATAATGCCACAGATTTCCCAAGAGTGGATGTCCTAGCAAATTCATCTCATAGACACTGTTCTGTGCGCTGGGAAATTACAAAAATTCCAAGAGCTACATCTGAGACTCTACAAGCAGACTCTCAGTTAGCATTCTAAATGCTAAACTTTAATTAGAATAGACTGAACCAGTATTGTTTGTTCGGTAGGGTTGCCAAGAGAAAGACTTTTCTCTCCAAAAAGAACATGGCAGCACAGCTTATGTTTGCAAGTTACATCTAAATAAACCACAAGACTTCTGGAACAATGTGCTTTGGACAGATAAGACAGTAGAGATGTTTGACCACAATGCACAGCCCCACATTTGGAAAAAAAATTAAGCACAGGATATTTTAGCACCTCATATCAACTGTCAAGTGGTGGAGGGGTGATGATTTGGGCTTGTTTTGAAGATATGGGACATGTGCACTTTGCAGTCATTGAGTCTGCTATGAACTCCTCTGTATACCAAAGGATTCTGGAGTCAAGTATGAGGACATCTGTCTGATGCACCAAACTATGTCATGCAGCAGGACAATGATCCCAAACACAGCAGCAAATCTTAACACAATGTCTGAAAAAGACTTGAGGTGTCTCAAGTGGCCCAGTCAACATCCAGACCTCAACTCGAATGAAATGTTTTGGTGGTACCTTTAGAGACCTGTGCATAAATGAGTGCCTGCAAACATCAATGAACTAAAGCAAGACTGTAAAGAAGAGTGGGCCAAATTCCCCCACACTGATTGCTGATTATTTCAAGTTATTGCTGCACAAGTTGCTTTTGTGAGCTGTTGAATCGTGGGGCATAATGTTTTTTTTTTTCTTTACAGGACTGCACAGAATACTGTGAAAAATTTCGTTTTCTCATGACTGTAGTTGTTAGTTCATTAATATGTCCACTTTTCAAATCTATCACTGTGAGGGCAGAGACAGGGATTATTATGGATATATTATGAGCTCGGGATAAAATCTTTAGTGTCCATCTTTCTGTGTGTCTGAGCAGACAATAAGGCAGCTTTGAGACTGTCGGCCAATTCCTAAAAAGAGTTTACTCGATGTTACTGCAGGAATGACTCATTAAATAAAACGCCTGTATGAAGCTTAGATATAAAACACTGATCAGTGATCAATCATCCAGAGTAATTGGTCACACTGACGGATGAATGCCTCTTGCAATAATGTGAATAATTCAGTGAGTGTGAAATGTCTTTAAGACTTCCAAAGAAAACTGTGGACTGAAGTGAGTTTTTGAATCCGACCTGTAGACACTTTGAATTTGAGAGCATTTTATTTGGAAATATGTTCACATGCTGAAATACAGTCATTAAAATGCTGTTGAGCAATATTTTTTTTCTAAATGTATCCCTGAAATTTTAGAGTTTAAAATTGAACCTCAACATCTTTTTCACTCCAGATGACCAAAATCAGTCTTTCTGGGTCTGACTAATACAGTATGTTGGCACATAGCCTGGTTCACAGCAGGTTTAGAGTCAAAACCAGCTGGAAATGACACATTTTTACTGATTCTTTTATTTACAGTCGGCTCTGAGTGCTGTATAGATTCTCTGCAAAAAGGAATGTGTTTTATATACGCAACCTGTCGAGCTGCACCTTGCTAAAATCATTGAATAATCCCTGCTGTAAACAGTTTGTCACAGGGATTTGCATAATCGGTGGTGTAGAAAATGCACAAATATTTCTATGCCTGGTCCTATAACATGCTTGATCATTTACATTTGTAGGCTGTTTATCACCACGGATATTCAACTCTGCTCACGATATTATACATTTTATATTCACTTTGATCTGGCAACAAACTAACGTGACTTGCACGCCTATATTAAAATATGGGCGAGAATCAGACCTGAACACACTCAGTAACCTTCAGTGTCTGAAGTTTCAGCACTCTCGTGTGCAGCTGTCACATCAGAAATAAAGAGCAGCAGTGAGAGCATAGCGAGTGGTAAAATAAATGCATTAACTTGTCCTATTTGCAGGAGCAGTGTTTTATTTTGATTTTTTTGTATTTGTTTGTTTGTTATATATCTTTATCATCTGTTCACCCAACAATCTCTCTGATTGAAGTAGGCGGCATTCAGCTGGTCCATTTTGCACAGAAGAGTGAAATGATGCGTCAAACCCCCCATTTCCTGTGAGCGCTCTGAGAGCCTGAAGCAGAAAGCCTGGGTTAACAGAGAGAACTGATAGAGAAAGTTGACCATTGTCTTGACAGCCATTATCTTTGAAAGCGTGGCTATATTGAGCTTGCTTCTTAGATACTTCTCAGATCCTCGGGTGGTGCTCCTAGATATTTACTTTTTAACCGAGCCTTGGCTTTAAGGTGGGAAGTGTAGAGCACCTTCAGGTGCTGTCAGTTAGCAAAAAGGAAATTTTTTTTTACCGGCACAGGGCTGCTGTGCCTCAGCGCGGGGAATGGTTTGGGTCAGCAGTGGTTCACTGAATTATTGTTAAATAAATGGACCTTTTAGGTAATGGAGCATTCACTGAAGCACATGTCAGTTATAGATTTCACTAAAGCGGCCTCTCAGTGGCTTTTAAACTGGTTCAAATAGTGACTGTATAAAGCACCGAGGTAGCTTTAAGTAACTTTTTTTCTCAGAAAACTGCCATTAACTTACTCTTACTTACAGTGGGGGGAAACAATTATTTGATCCCCTGCTGAATTTTTAAGCTTGCTCGCTTACAAAGAAGTAAAGAGTCTCTTTTTTCACTTTTTGAATATTTATTTTGGGCACGTTTGGGGGCAGCACAGTGGTGTGGTGGTTAGCACTGTTGCCTCACAGCTGGATGGTCTGGCTTCAAGGAGGATGGCTGGATGCAATGTGCTTTTTTTTCTGAATATTTGGTTTATATTCTGTCTCTCTCCATAAAAATGACTGTGAGACTGTGAGCAAGCTTACAAATTCAGCAGGAGATTAAATAGTTATTTCCCCCACAATATATATATACTTATGCTTACCTATTCCTATAAAGTGTCCATGCATTCAAAACATAATCCACCCAGGTTTTATACTGTGCAACCTTTTCCTTGACAATATGCAATATTGTAAAAGTCCACATCCGATCACCCTGTTTTCTATTGTCAGGTTTATCACCAGTTTCCACAGATTTTCAGCAAAGTGCAAAACTCCAGGCCTCATGGAAAGTATCGTGACGGCTTTGCCATTTTCTATGGTCTATACACTGTTGGAATAAATGCATTTAAATGTTAGTTATTTTTACTACCTGTATTTTTATATAGTCAAATGGGATTTTATTAAAAGCAAATTTTCTTCTTTCTCTTGTCTGCTTTTAAAAAAACAATTTGCTATTTTTGTAGAACAGTGACTGAAACCAAATGTGCATTTCTCCCTTTCAGCTAGCACTTTTCTCCCTGCTACTTGGACACCTGCTGCTAATACCAATTCATGGCCTCCTGAGGGATATTCATAAACTAGATAAACAAAGAGTGAGCAAAAATAGTCAAGGCTTACTGTGAAATAGGTAACATCGAACCAATAACCGGAGCCATTCTTTATCTACCTGCAATGGATCCACTTTGAAACAGTTGTCACACAGGATACATACATGTCTTTTAAAACAGCCACAGCTCTTTTTAGACTTTAATTTTTAATCATTTTTAGTTTAGCTGTTCAGGTTCTCCACCTGTATGTTCATCTTGGAAAGAAGAAACTCCTTGCAGGTCGGAGAACGTCCACGCTGTGGCTGTTCAGCAAACTCTGCTCTCTTTCTGACCTACATGCAGAAAGACTGTTTGAACTGTGACAGTGTCTCTGTGGCACACGTGTGATTGTGATATCCTGCAGAAAGTTAAACAGAATTTCTCTTAAACTACCTCATTCTCATTCACAGCACATGTGCTTTGTTTGCACGTATGCTGATTTTCATAACCATGTAAAGAATGACCACCAGTAGCTTTCATGGAAAGATGTTTTTCTTACGAGACAAGATAAACCAGTAGTACTGCCTGGTACACTGTGGGTGTGAGTGCACTCGACCAATTTAGCACTGCACTTAGTGGACTTGTGGTCTACAGGTGAAAAAAAAAATCAATGCAGCAGAACCCGAAATATTGATTTTTTTCCTTTTTTTATTCCACACATTCTTCCTCTGTGTCAAAATGTGATACCTACATTTCCCACAATCAACTCATCTATTGACAGTTCAGCTGGAGATTCAAGTGTGTTACACCGCTCACAGTAGTTAGAGCTGCTGCTCACACACTCACATATAAAGGCCACAGAGTGGCGTAAAGGGAAATGCAAACATTAATTAACGAAAAACATCACTGTTAGGTTTTTATGGCATGTTCGTGGTTTGTGTTGAAAGAATGGTTTGTTTGGTTTTTTAAACACGGTTTTTCAAGCCATACCTATCCATAAACTATTAAACCTACTCCTGCTTTTCTTTTTTTTTTCTTTTTTCTACTGGTTTCATGGTTGTATTTGTCTATTTTTGCGGCATATTTCCATCAGTGCATGCACAACTTACTACCCAGAGTTGCTTTATTTATTTTCTGCATTCTGCACTTGAAACACAGAATACCAACATTAAAATATTCCCGTAAGATCAAGAAACGCTGGATGTGACAGTCATTTGCTTCACATTTAACCAGCGGCAACACCATAAAAAAAAAAAAAAAAGAAAACAGATTTCCTCCTCAAAATAAACGGAACACTTCAAATGAGATTATAAGGCTGCTGTGGGTGTTTTTCTGTGTTACAGGAATAACTCGTGAGGAAGGGAAAATGTGGTTTTTTTTCTGAGTTGTCATTCCCACCTTACAAATAAATCATTTCCACCATAAACCTATAACCCTGTAACTGCTTGTTGGGTCATCAAATCTCTTTCAGCAAGTTAGAAATATGTACACAGAATATTGTTCCTACCTATATTACACAAAGCTGCCAATTCATTGGTTGTGCTGAGCGATTCAGCTGTAGAATTAGGCAAATGAAAACCAAGATGCAAAAACTATTTTTCTGTTTTGTTTTATTTTGTTTTAGCTTCACTTGTACATTGAATTAAATATCAGGAAAACTCGCCATCTGCAGAATATTCAAGTTTTGTTGTGTTTTTGTGCAGAGCTGTACAGATCTTATCTACAATAATGAAACTTGTACATGAAAGCAGCCACATCTCAAAATAGGCCACTTCAAGCCTGCACTAACCGAGTCTTTTGAGGACTTGTGGGGAAGATCACACAAGTTTGGGAGAGCCCGTCCTCATTCCTAGACCATCAAACACAGTTCTTTTGGTCAAAGAGATGTGCACAGGGCATCCTTTGGTGGCAGTACCTTCATGTGTGTCAAAGAGATGGGTCCCAGTCCAAACCTCTCACACATGGACACTCCGTTAGGACCCATTTCTGTCACTTGACTCCACTGTTAAAGTGCTGGGTTAATGTGCCCAAGTAGTTTTAGTGCCTAAACCTAACCTAATAGTGAGTGAAAACATGTTGTAGAACAAAGTGCACACCACACAGCTTCCATGCGAACATCATCATTAGTTACGGAGCAACATTAGCATTCATTTCAAGTTGTATTCCTTGCCACCTGTGCAGTTATGCTGCCACGGTCTTTTAGCTCTGATCTTTAATAACAAATTCAAGCGATTGATCTAACTACAACTGGCCTCTTTCATATTGTCATGGTAAAAAAAAGAAAGAAAAAAAAAGTACGCCC
>VUQK01004266.1:0-11163 GCA_015106715.1 Bujurquina vittata | reverse complement strand
GCTCAACCCACAAATGCATTTTGCTAACTGATGTGGCTCTATTTAAAGGGAAATAAAAAGGCTTTCCAGTGCTATAAGATTTATTGTGTCTTATGTGATCATAACATTTCACGGCGCTATACAGCTTCTTACTAACTTCTTACTAATTAAGTGTTTCTTTACCAAGCTATTAAAAAATAAATAGAATAAATCAAGAATCAGTAACGCCTTAGTGATGGCTTACCACATTTATTTTCAAGTGTTTCTAAGAAAGTCATTTCAAATCACAAAAAGTACCCCAATCATTTTCTCTCTCAGTCTGCCCGGCTCTCTCATTTATCTGGATCTACCTGATAGAATTATATTATCAGCAGCACTAATTTGTGTATTTTACAGGGTCAGTTCACAGGAAGCACTTCAGGGTAAATTGAAAAAGTGAAATGAGTGCTGACAACCTCATCAGTACTGTTTGTCTTCCTCTTACATTCGCTTAAGCACACTTCCTCTAATGTCAAAGAGCCCCAGTGAAGAGAAACAGTAGCCACACCTTGGAGTGTGACAAGTGAGTCACTTAAAGTAACGGCATCCCCGTGATTGATGTCTTCTGTGCGTTTATGTTTGGCTTGGAGGCGGGAAGTGTGGAAGTGAATGGAGGGAAACCAGAGGGCAGACAAGGGATTGATATCCCACTAGAAAGTGGTGGGCCAGGTGAAAGAGGAGAGGAGGTGTGGGTGGTAGCAAGGGACTTGTCCCGCAGCAAGTTAAATCTATCTCCCTCACTATTTCTTCAACCATGGTCTCTCTGTCCTTGGGCAAGGAGTGCTGACAAGGCAGGGTTTGTCTTTGTCCCCCTCAAAAAAGTACCAAGAATGCAATCTTATTGCAAAACTTTGCCCAAGGTCTTAGATTTCAAGAAACCTTTTTTTTGGACTATCAAAAAAGTACCAAATTAAAAAAAATGCAGATCAAACAAGCTTTCATGCTTTATTTCCTCGTTTTGTTAGACATCTATGTAGACAGTGTAAACGCAGGGGGATACAGCATACACAAAAAAGCACAGGACATAATGGCGCTGCATTGTTTTCTGTTTTCCGCATTTAATATCACCATCAGTTAATCTGTATTGTTCTGTAAACACGATCCATTCCCAACATTCATCTAACAAACCATTTCAGTTCGCTTCCCCAAGTCGCTTGCCAATTTCCTTAAGCATACAACAGAATGGAGCTGTCTAGAATTCATATGCTGCGCTATGTATATTCAGCGTAGCACTTTCTCCAAGGGGAGCCAAAGCCCATTTGCTGGCCGGGCTCGTTTGGCAGTCATGGCTCCGACACATACAGAACAGTACATTAGCATAAAATCGGGCACATCCGTGTGGCAAAGCTAGCCAAAAGAGACATAATTGCTATTGACAGAATTAACAAACACATTAAATCCCCACATTAATTAGAAAGTCAAATGTAAAAACTGTCAGGGGTGGCAGACAGCTGTCATCCATCATCTCTCTCATTGGAGTTTCATGGTAATTCATTTTCCGGCAGTTAATTTGCTTCATTTTGCAGTGGACTTTAAGCACAGCATGTTTTAATTACGGCTGCCCCGAATAAAGTGGTCACTCTCATAACCGTGCCTACTGTGGAGCAGATATGTTGGTGTGGTCATCCAACAAACCTGTGATGACCAACCAAATTAGGCTGTCAAGGCAGTTTAAGCTCGCATGCAGCTGACTGATTGATTATTTCGTCTTTAAATTGGGTGACTGGTTTAATAATTAAGGGTGAAACAGAAATCATGGCAAAAACAAATAAATGTCTATTTAAATAAATGGTGATGATCACGGAGAGTTAATAAAAGATTTATTCGCGTGTCAGTAACACACCCGAGAAATTAAGTCTTTGAGATATTAAATGTTTCTGTCACATATTTTTCTCATAAATTGTCTGCTTTTAATCAGTTACTGATTATTTTTTTCCTCTCTTCTATGTTCCTGTTTGGCGCTGGTGGCCTGGCTTGGTTTGGACACTGAAACGCCTTCGCTTCTCTTCGCAGGTAGTTTGAGTATTTGTTTATTGTTAATATGCACACATCTATGTGAAACTGTGAAATATTGCTAAAAATCAAAAAAAAAATGTAGAATTGGTTAAATAACTGCTTTCTGGTCCTTTTTCTAAAGCAAAAAAAATAAAAACATTTTCCTTACCACCACTATGAGATAGACTCAATCAATAGTGTGTTGTCCTGAGTCTACACTGTGTTCCACACGCATGCGTCACATTTCCCAAACAGTGGGCTGTAGTCCACAAGTGAAGCCCTTGCAAATGCTCTGAGGTGGGTATTGTTCTACATCATTACCACCTATTCACCTTTGACCCCTTTTCACATTCTCTGCAATACCAAGCAAACAGGCCTCATCATCTAAAAGCATCCTCACAAGGTGAGTAAAAGATAAAGGAGTCATTATATGAAAAAGTATTTGCACTTTAAATCCAAGTATATCTTGCATTTTGCATCGTTAATGCAGGTTAGTAGTTGTTTGGTCACTGCTTTCCTGGAAAGCAGCTTGTCTACACCAGTCTGCTCTCGGGATGATGACCAGTCTATCTAAGAGACACTAACCGTGCAGGACACCTGCTGAGTATCTGCTCACCCTGTCAGCTTCCTTTATTTTTGCACCCCCAACTCTCTCCTCCTCTGCAGAAGGCATGCATTCATCCCTGTGTAGTCACAGGAATGGCAATCTGCACACTGATTCCTTTGCACACAGAGCGGCACGCCCGGCACGCTAGCACACCCTCTCCTGTCAGAGAGGTTAAGATCACATGTTTGTTGGGGCTGCACCCCGGTGCCAGACTCCATAGAGGAACACGTGCATGGCGACAGGGCTGACCTCAGACAACATGGTTGATATCCCCCAAGGAAGCCTGGCTGTCAATCTTCTGATTGTACATAAGGCATTCTGTTTGATGATAAAGTACACAGTGCAGTTATAAATAGTGATGATACTGTAAAGAAAACAGAATGGTAAAAATATGGTTCAAATCTTGCTGTGACTTTTTTGATGTTTCTTGTCTTTGATCGCTTCCCAGCAAAAATGTTTCAGTTAAACGGAGCCGCAATATTGACGAGGCGGAAGATAAAACAAAAGTTACATACTGACGTTTTTGAGCTGCAAGTGACCAAAAGAGTGGGATAAAGAAACAGCGTTATTAGACAGTGTAAATATTCCTCTGTTCAACCCTTTCCATATTAAACTGTAGTGATTCAGTCCTGTGCATGTATGTAATTCCTATTGGTGACTATGGTGATAAAGTGACCACATTTCTCATTTGAAAACTCCGCAGACATTCACCCTTAGAAATAGTAGAACACCCCCCCAAACCCAACCTCTTCAACTAACCCTCCCTTTCATCCTTGCTCTCTCTTTACATGTCCAATCGTTTATCTATCCACCACCAAATTCATTTCAATTAGAGCCCGTGCCGTCTCTCTCCCTCTCCTTATCGATTGATGCCCCTGGCAACATGGGGCACAGATGCTTCAGGACCACCGCTGCTATCTTCAGCGCACACATGCATGGCTGGCACGCACGCGTGTGTGTGTGTGTGTGTGTTTGTGCTGTGTACGGGCTTCACCCTGGTCTCAGACGCAGCGGGCACCTTCGCCACTATGATCAACAATAAATATGAGCAGTGGCAAACAATTACCCCCTTAACGAGGGATTAATTGTGTCAAGATGGAGTGAGGTCAACACAGAGGTCGGTTAACGTCGTACATTCCTAATGTGTTTATTTTCATTAGTTAGGAACATTAGTCTTTCCCCTAGCAGCACCACTGTCCATTGATTTTTCTCCCTTTGTTTTTTTTGTTTTTTTAACAGACAGTATGAGAGTGTGTGTGCCTCTGTATGTATTTATGTGTGCGCACACTGCTCAAAGTAATATTATGAGTGCCTGAGCATAGAGCTGGCTATTGACTCTTGCTAGATCAATATTATAAATGCCTTTAACGGTGGCAGTTAAACTCATTTGTCATTTATTGGTGGTGGTAACGGGGGGGCGAGAGTCCTCAGAGAAGCGACAAATGTATCAATCTATCGCAGCGCTAACTTCCCTTGCTGGCCTCTAAGTGTGTCATCATCCAGGATCATAACTTGAGGCGAAGCTCTGTCATGTTCGCCGACGACAAGTGATTAGGTGGGACAGCGTCGTGGCGGGGCAGGGAAATGAAAGGACTGGTCATTTGTTTCTGGGTGGTAAAAATGAGTTGGTGCGCACTGAGCTGCCACCACCTGTCCCCTGTGGCTGATGGAGACGCGCCGTCTGCATGTTTACATTCGATTTGTGTGGATGTGCGTTGTTGAGGGCGTTGGAGAGAGGGAGGCGACAGAGTTGAAGGCTCGCTGCGAGGGAACGGGAGTAAAGCAGGCCTTAAATTGAATCACTTTCAGGTTGCCGCAGTTGACGTTGTTTAGACTTTGTCATTGACAGCCAGCCGCAGATCTCCAGTGAGGAAGGATGGATGCTGGCCTCTGAGGCCAACGGCGCAAAGAGGAGCCGTGCAAGGGAGAATTCCTGCTTCGTTTCGATTGTTCTTTGAACACATTTATCTATTGATTTAACTAGATAGATTTTTCAGAGCAGTAAAAAGCCTTTCCAGTCAAATGTAAGTGAATTTAGTTTGAATTCCAACAGCCATGAAAAAGCATTTTAAAATCCAAGGGCACATTCTAGATATCTACATATTGCATAAATAGACATATATACTACATCCATAGGACAAAACCAAGGTAGTAATTACTGCTGTCTGTAAGCATTTGAAAACCTGGCAGATACTGTATTCAAATGCACTTGGATAAACATGCTTTTCAAGAAATCCAAAAAGTTGGCCAAAGACACATACTGCGAATCCCAGCTCTGCACAACACAGCCAAGCAATGACACAAAAACTACCACACTTTCCAGTATTGCCCATGTTTTTTTACTTTAACTTCACTGCCTCCTGATTTCTCTCAAAAAATGTACTAAAAATGGAGTTAATTGAACAATTTCTGATGTATGAACTGCAAATAAACATCACACTATATTTTGCCCCAAATTCTCGTTCAAGCAAAACTCACTCGGCACAGTCACACATGCACAGGGGTGTGTAAGTCATATGCAAGTCTTTGGACTGTGAGCGGAAGCTGGAGTACTCAGAGAGAACCCATGCAAGCACAGGGAGAGCATTCAAACTCCACAGAGAGAGGCCCCGGCCGGCCAGGACCTTCATACCGTGAGGGAACAGTGCTAACAGCTGCACCAATAGCAAAAATAAACCGCACTCTGTTTACAAAGTTTATTCCTGTTAATGTGTAATATCAACATTAATATAAAATAATTCTATATCAATATTATAATAGACTAAAAAAAATAAAAAGTTGCATTTCATATAGATAGAAGCTTACATACAGACAAAAAGTTATTCAAAAGCAATTTTTAAGAAGGAGATTTTAGCTGCTTTTGAAGCTTTTAAGCTCAGTGGGAGAGAGTAGTCTCTACAAAAGATTTGCTTTGCAATATCTCAGGCAAATTACAGGTCCTGTCACTTAATCTCTAGAAACTGATACCTGCATATAAATATGTAGGGAAGCTTTCAGGTTTACATTTGTAGTCTGAGTAGTACTGAGCACTCACTTTGGAACAGACTTTGGCTGAATGCAGGTAAATAGTCCCTGTAAAGTATTGCACTATTGACAATCATCTGACCAAGATTTAGCTTTTTATTTATCTACTAAATGTGTAATTAAACAATGGCTGGCACACGGACCGGGACTTCTTGGCTTGGACAGCGTTAGTTACACTGGAAGCACTGAAACACTGGCTGTCATCATCAAATGATTACCACTGATTTCCCAGATTGCCTCTCACTAAATTTTAGTGGCACATGTTATGCTTTCAGAAGAGTGTGCAGTGAACTACAGTGCTAGCATGTCAACAAGAATGTGTTGATGATTACGGTGTGCGCCACTCCTGTTTGTCGTGTTACCTTCCTTCACACCCTCATTGTTCCAGTACTGTACATGTATAAGGAACCAAACCACAAACAGACATCAGTGCCTCATGTGTGCTATTTTTTTTTTTTTAGAAGGTGAACAGTTTCCCATCATTGTCAGACATGAAAGGCTGATTGTTGTATATGTTGTGTGTATACATGTGTGTACCTATTAGCACACAATATCATCTCCAGGGATCTGTCTTCCCTCGTATTCTCTTTCTCCACCTCTTGGCGTTCTCTTCTTTTCCCTAAAGCTGTACCTAGCTATTTATAGTGAGAAGAAAGGAAAGACTATCAAAGCTGGTTCCATATATCAAAGCCGATCCGATCGTTTCCACTTCTCTAGCTCCACAATGTCCTCCTTCCCGGCTCTGCTGTTCTAAAACAGGAAGGCAGGGAAAGCCCCAGAAGAAATTCTGCTTCCTCTGCCCACCAGAGACCTGCCAGTGGGGGTGGGGGGGTAGCTCAGGAGGAGTGGAGGAGAGGGGGGAAGTGTGGGAGAGAGTGCGAAAAGTGAGGTAGTGAGCGAGTGCCGTCTGCATTTATGCATGCATGTGCACAAATGTGTTTCTTTCGTGTTTATGTGCTGCCTGCACACATGGTGGCTCGAGGGTTTTGGCGGCCCAGGGGTTTGATGGGTTGATGCGACACGGCCCTCATTGTCGCTGCAGCAGCTAATGAAATTACAATGAGGTCTGAGAGGCCCACAGTGGGCAGGTCCGTAAGATGCCACTGCCTGAATCCATATTAAACAAACAGTTTCCCCTCCAGCAAGCACTGCCTTTCCTGTACTCACCCTCGTACAAACACACGACAGGGGGGGAAACAAGACTAACGCACTGTGGAGACGACGCATCCAACGCCGAGAATCTAACAAAGCTTTAGTGGGAGTGCAGTAGGAGTTCATTCACAGATCTTATGGAGGTGAAAGGTTGCTGCTCTGAGTGCTTGCTGCTTCTTCTTCCTTTTTCTTTCCAAGTGCAGCAATCCAGATTGAATCACTTCTGGAACTTTAAATGTTTCAGTTTATGCCCATTGAATCGCTTTTAAAGCAGAGTGCTCAACCTATGCATCTTTTATGCTTTTATTTTGGGGAGGAATCAGAGAGAGACCAAAAAAAAATACCCAACAACAACAACAAGAAAGCCAGTAATTTTGGAAACTCTCATCAAAATATCTTTATCCATTGGGGAAGTGGGAATGAGGGTGTATTTATTTGTTTTGTATTTTTGTTATCAGGAGATAATGGCAAGAACAACAAGCAATACCCTAGGAGAGGCAGAAAGTTAAAAACAAACATTAAAGCATTCATTTCATCCAAAGTTGAGGGACTTGCAGTTGCTATATGAATATTGTAATTATCTAAGTAAGTAACTAACTGAATTGAGGGTTTTAATTATACATATCAGTTTTCTTAGAGCGGTTTTTGACTTCCAGAGTAAGAATCCATCCTTTCTTGTGGCCTTTTTGGTTGCATTAGCTTTAATTACAAACCTGTATTTAGCAAAGACTTCATAAACTCAATTAAATAAAAACGGAGCCACAATGGAACAACATACTGACACTTAAGAACCAAAGTGGCCAAATGTGTTTGACACCTTCATAAAACATTGCTCCCTTCTTCCCCCAAAAAGCTGGAAATTCCAAGCTCTGTTTTATATTAGGTAGTATAATATCTTTAGAATAAAACAAAGCTGTGAAAAGAGCTGATTAGACTCACTGAAGAACTTATTGAAACTCCTTAGAAGTGTTAACAAATAAGTGGATTGTTGTGACATTTCAAACAGGCTGTTGTCTTTAATTAGTACTGCATGTGTCTGTTTAAAGAGAGAAAAGTGCATTTTTTTTCTGTAAGTCACTGTTGTGTGTATAACATTCTTTGTATAACACTTTAAAAAAAACACAGTTACAAAGCACTTCAGAGTTTGACTAAAGCATTGTATACATTAAAGATACTTGCACATCCCTACATGCGAACACACAGTCACACATTTGGTGCGAACGGTAGCAAAAAATAATGGGCAAAAGATTAAGGAAAAGTTAGTTTTCAGCAGACATTTACAACAAACCACAGATTCAGCCAAGCTGATGGGCTGAGGCACGGTTTTGCAAAGTTTAGGTGCTAAGTACAACCTCAAAAGCATTGTCACCTTCTCAGACTGGATTAAGATGTTAGCAGGTCTGCTATATAAGCAGGCGCTTTGCCATGTATGAATTGTGAATTTCACTGCAGGCCAGGGAAGGGGTGCAAGAACAGGCATGATCTGTGAGCGCCAGCTAGTTTTTGTTAGCAGCCTACCCGCTGTGTTCTGGACCAGCTGAAGATGGCGTAGGGAGGACTGAGGAATCATGTGAAAAGTCAGTCGTAATAATCAAGATGAGAGAAAATGACACTGAAGATGGACAGAAGATTGAAGAGAAGAGGCACAGTGTATATCAGTGTCTGTGCAGGTCATCCACTAATCGGAAGGCCGGCTTCTCTGTCCTTGTTCCTTGATCCAGGCTCCAGTCTGCATTCTTACACAAGCTACTGAACTACTGAAGTTGTTCTCCGATGCATTCATTGGAGTGTGAATGTTAGACAGGAAGCACTGCCAAAGAGGCAGACTACTAACTAAAAAAATAATAAAACAGCAAAAAAATCACACACAGATATTCTTCCACTTGCTCGGCCACGGCCCATGCTAACAGGAACTGGCATTTGGACTTGGGTCCTATTACAGTACGTGTGTCTTTGTAATGATTTCCAAACAAAAAAAAAAAAAGCAAGGCACTTACTGAAAGTCATATTTGTGAACTATGCAAAAAAAAAGTGTTTGTGCACTTTTGCTCCCTGAGTATTAGCATATGCTATTACACACCTAATTTTTTATTTAGGCGTCCTTGTTTAAGGAGGCGTCCTTCATCTGATTGCTTTGTTTAGTTCCTTTGGCTTGCCGGTTTAGTTCAGTTTAAAGGCAGAATAATTCCACATAGGTAAATTTTGTGTTCTTTGTTTGCAGCAAGCTCTTTCATGATTGCATTTGCTGAAAATGTAATGTGATGACTGGGGGACTCACCCACTCCCCTCCTCGGTGCACACTGCATACAAACCTCATCAAATGATCTCCAGTAGTTTTACAAACTCCCTGGATAGGGAAGCTATGGATAGCTAATCCCAGTTTAAACAAGAGGAGAGTTTGGATAGTGGAAAAAGGAACAGAGGGGGAAAAAACAAATATTCAAATTGATCTTCATTTTAACAGCGGCAAACATCACCCTGGAGGAGCCTGATATTCATCCTGATCTGAATCAAATTTAACGTAGATGTATGGAAAAAACTGTAACCTGGAGTTTAGGGGAAAAAACACCGTTGGGAGATTCTAAACCATTCGCTTGCAGTTTTTGATTCTAAATATCACATTAGCTCATATTTGTTCCATTAATAAAAAATAAAAATAACTGAAATAATTAAAATGAAAAATGGCAACACTTGTAAAATAGGGATGTGGAATAGTGAATGCCTATATTTTTTGTTAATCGTATGAGTATATTCTAAGTGGTGTGCTCTAGGACATTACACCATACATAGATCCAGGATCAACAGGAAACTTGTAAGACATCTAAATATTTTTCATCAAAGTATGATTTTTGATACACCTAACCACTTTCAAATCCAGTGATAAAGTGATTCAAATAAAGAAAAAGATAATAAAGAGATGAACGTGCCCTATAGACAAGAGTATTCGTTTTAAAGAAAGCATAAAAGTGGACCACTTATCCAGCTTCATGTTTTCATTCATGGACTCGATGAGGGTAGATTTGCGTGATTCAGTTAAAAAGTACTCTTATTTATGTTATACTAGGCCCTGCAACAGGCACTGTTAGTTCCTTTCCCTTTTATTACTGTTATTTAAGAAGGAAGTGAAACTCTTGAGATCGAGAATCTTATTCTTGAGTGTGCTGGGCCCAGATAGCCGGAACTAACCTAACATTTTAACTTTTTTTTCTGATTGGCTGCTCCTCACAAACAGAAGGCTTGAACAGCAGGTGGGGGCTCACAGCTAGTAGAGCTGTGTACCTGTTGTTGTTTATCCGTAGTTATGGACCTGGTATTTTTTCGCAAATGCGTTAAAATTATTATAAAACGCATTTAAAAAAATGTGTTCAAACTACATGTGGTTGATTTGTGCGTGAGTACACATTTCTTCTGTGAAGTGAGTTTTTGTGTGTGTGTGTATAATAATTTGAACTCCAGGAACCTGTTGCACAGGCGGGTGAAAGTTGCTGTGATTTGATTACTTATCGGTGGGGTTTATACTTCTCTTATATGGGCTGCTGTAAACAAGGTTTGACAGACAACGCAAGGGTGGTTGAATAGCGATGTATGTGTGCATCTCTTAGAACATGTCTGGTTTCTGTAAGGAAAAACTAAAAAGGATTCAAAAATATCCTTGCCTTAAATTGGCTACAAATGCAATTACAGTTACAGTTTATTGTTTTTTCCTAACAGCTTGATGTCACCGTCACACTGTCATTGTTGTTCCTCATATTGAAACCAATATGCAGTTCTGGTTGGAAGTTATTAAATGACTAGCTAGCTGGAGAGCAGCAGCATCTTGCAGAGAGGGATGCTAATAGTACAGGTCCACCTTTAGCTTATCTGAATTCCAGAAACACACACACACATACACAAAAAAAACAAAAAAACAAAACACTATGTTGTCACTAGGTGCAGAAAGATGCCTAGAATATAATGTGCTGTTTGTGTATGTAGCATAGGTGTGTGTTTATGGATGTGTGTGAACAGTTTGTGTACTATACACGCAGTAATTACTTTGTCTTATCTTATGCAGTTGCTGTATCTGTCTTTGTTGTACCTCAGATTCTCAAGCATGCAAGTCCATGATGGTTCTCCCCGTGTTCAGCTCTTCCTACATTAACTCCCGAAAGAAAGATAGTCCAACACAAAACCAGCATGCGTGTGTATTCTGTGGCCGGCCATGTTATTGTTGAATATGCAAATGTGTGTGCAGCTGAACAGACCATAAACAGAGCTGTAGCTTCTGATTAGGCATAAATATGGCATATGGCTTTTTTTCTTTTTGTGTGTGTGTGTGTGTGTGTGGGGGGGGGGTTGAATAAATCTGCTAAGCTTTCTTTTGGAGG
>VUQK01004256.1:2828-17078 GCA_015106715.1 Bujurquina vittata | reverse complement strand
CCCCCCCAAAAAAAAAAAAAAGTGAAGCCCTGTGAGGAGCCCCTTTTGGTTTGTAATTATAAACCGTATAAATTAATTTGATCTGACTAATTTGATCTAATTACACTGCAGAGACTGTTGTGCTTATAGCATAACTATATTCTGAAGCACAAAATAGTGCCACTGAACAATGTTTTTCTATCGCTAAATACATAACAGAGACCAACATTAAATACCAAACACATTGCCAACACTCACTAGAGAAAAGTTGGGCAGTTTGAGATCACACAGCTTCCCTGCAGAATCACTGACAGGAAAGAGGCTGCAGGGTGGAAGGAGGATGAAGGAAGGACAGTAAATCATTAGCACACAAACCTGGCAGCGCTCCCTGTTGCCTGAAGCCAGCAGACCCCCTCAGCCCCCCTCAGCCACGAGCTGGCCAGCATTTTGCGTGTTGAATCGTCTGAGGAGGATCTGCATCACAACTACTGCCAAGCGACTGCTGGAACCTCTGCAGCCATTGTCAGCTTCTCCCGCGGCTACCTGTGAGAGCCCATGTTTTCTGACTTGTGCCAATTCTGAATATGAATTCACCATTTATAAGGGCAGAGCTGGGTATGATGAGAAGCAGCTCGGAGGGGCTGAGGTGCGTTTAGAATGTCTTTTTTTGTTGTTTCATTGTGGACATTTAACCATTGCCTGGTCGACACGTGTCAGAGATACAGGATTGATTGATTTTTTTATTGGGACTTCAAAGAAAGAAAAGTGTCTGACAGGACAGCAAACTGGGGAGAAACCTTCAGTGTCAAAATAGTGAGCAAACACACAATACACTCTCCTTTGCACATACACATTTAAAACACGGTTTATTTTGTTGTTCACAATACAGACTGCAGGCACGGTACATGTCAGTCCTTTGAGAGACGCCTCAGGACTGAGGAGCAAAGCATCATTTGGGGGAATTAAAGCATAATGGCAAACACAAGTGCGCCTTTGAAAATAAAAATCAACCACTTGCTACCTCTGATAGAAAAAGCTATTTATTTACAGGCACGGTTAACAGCCAGGGCGTTATGGAAAACACCGCAACTTTAACCACAAAACACAGCATCATTCATTCAGGTCCTTTTCATGGTCCCACATCGGAACGCTGCACTTCCCAATGTCCTCAGTTGGGCTTCAGTCGAGGACGTTTTCTCCGCCGTCCCAGTTTCTCTCATCTCGATTCTTGTCTTGATAATAACGGCAAGGAAATGTGTCCTTAAAAGTGTGTGAGTACTCGTGTGTATGTGTGTGTGTGTGTGTGTGTGGGGGGGGGGTTTTGCTGTAGCACTGAAACAAATGCCACTGTGCACTTCTCATACAGTCTATATCATGATGGAAAGCACATACTGTGTGAATCTGCGCTGCAAAACCTTAAAACATCCAGATCGGGACAGCAGCGAAAGCGCGTAATGATGACAGCCACAGGTGGACAACAAAAGTAGCGGCTTCTTTTTCACGAGATTAAAGTTAACGAGTATACGGGACTATTTTAGAGGCTGATAAACCCTTACGGTCTATGATGGACAGTGTATAGTCTGCGTTGTCCATAATCTGGAGAGGCGCGGCTCCCTGGGTTTCTCCGTGTGTAACGGAGCGCGTCGCGCAGCCTTTTGTGGAGGATGGAGTGGAGGCTTTCCAAAACAATCCGCTCAGCATTTTCCTGATCTCCGGCCTCATCAGGCAGTAAAGTACCGGGTTCAAGCAGCTGTTTGCGTGCGCCAAACACACGGTGACCGGGAACACATAGGTGTGCACCATGTAATACGACGTGTCCCAGTTGGCTGCGTTAAACTTGACCAATACACCCCAGAAGGTGATGGCATGATTTGGCATCCAGCAGCAGAAGAAAGACAAAACTACTATAGCGACAGATTTGGTGACTCGAGATCTCCGCTTAGGGTTGCTGCTGTCCATGCTCCTCCGCCTGACGAAGCGCAGCAGCATCAGGTAGTTAACAGAGACAATTAGCATGGGGATAATGAAGGCTATCAATATTTTCTGGATGTGATAGAGGGCGAGCCAGTCGTGTCCTTCAGGAAACTTGAGGAGGCAGAGTTTTTCTCCAGCCACCACAGTCACAGCGGAGAATACAGCTGTTGGAGCCGTGGCAATTGTTGCCGCCACCCACAGCACCGCGCACACCCACTTCACACACCGTGACCTGCTGTGCGCCTTTTTCTTTAGAGCCGATGCGACGGCCAGGTAGCGGGTCACGCTCATGGCGGTGAGGAAAAACACGCTGGCGTACATGTTCATCACAGTGACCGAGAGAACTATTTTGCACATGGCGTCTCCAAAGGGCCAGCTGAAGTCCAGCGCAGTGTCCACAGCCCAGAAGGGCAGAGTGAGAACAAACTGGAAGTCCGTCACTGCCAAGTTAATAATGAAAACATTGATAGTGGACCTCTTTCGACCTTGTCGTAATCTCATGAGAAAAAAGACGAGGAGATTACCCACCAGACCCACCGCGCAAACTACAGAGTACACCACGGATATGAGTATCCTTAGGATGGGGGTGCCATCCGCGCTTACGTCGATGTCTTCGAGCGCTGAACTTCGGTTGAGCGCACCGCTGTGGTTAAATATTTCCTCCATCATTAAAATTTTTAATTTGGACTCACAGCACCTTTTCTACGATGCACCCCATGAAAAAAAAACCTTAGCTTTTTATCTCCATTCAGTGCAAAACCGTATTCATCACACCTCTCTGAATGACAGCTGACCTGGAGCCTGCTTTTATACAGGTGTGTCGCTCCTCTGCTGAGCCAGGATTGGTCGAGTGAGACGTGACAGACACGATTACGGTCTCGGTCATAGAAATGAGCAGAAAATGTTCTGAATGAGCTGCTATAAAAGAAGAACAGGTTAGATTTATTTTTGGTCTCAATATTCATGTGCGCAGCGCATTTCTTCCACCAGTTAAAGTTTTCTGAAGAAATGCGCTTCGCACATGAATTGTATATAAAATGATATATTTTTTGAAAGCTTCTTGTAATCCACACAATTCAGATGAATATAAAAAAGATATGAAAATATTTTCAACTGTTTCTGCCTCAGCCAGTACACCTGAGTCTGACTTGTTGCTTGTCGCTGCAAACACAATAATCAAGATGGGCGTGCGTTTAAGAGTGCCAGTGCGCTACTAAGATGCTTTCATTGTGACTATAATTGCAGGACTGTTATATATCAGAACTGATGTCCAAAATCTTAAACTTTAGTAGGCAGAATCATTATTGTGCCATCCTTCTTCCACTAGAGGGAGCGCTTAGTTAGGAGAGGCGACCAATAACAGTCGGACAGGGACAGAGCAGAGAGTTTGATTACCACGTGTTTCCCCCTCGTTGTTCTTCCTTTTTCAGCTTGGTTTATGGTGTTAAAAAAGTTGGAGACGTGACTGAAATAGATCTGGGGTTTCCAAATGTTTTCAGATCAGGAATATTCTGAACTCCCTGCACTCAATGGGTGTTTTTCTTATTTTCAAGACTTTATAGTTTTTTCCTCCCCAGAGTTCCCACTGGAAAACACTTGTGTTTTTATGCTTAAAACTCAGGCCAAAACGCACAGCGCGCAGCCCCCCGATATGCAGCCACTTCTCTGACTCCAAGTGAATGCAACAGTCTCAAAGTTGGTCCTCATCTGACCCACTGAGAACCCGAATCACCTCGAGCCACTGCCAATTGGACTGTCTCACTATATCCGATTTCTTGGAGTAACATTCCCCTTTAAGCCTCCAGTCCTCTTGAGCCCATTGTCTTAAGTCCACCCATCTGTGGGGGTGGCTCCGAAAGTTTTCACAGCAAAGTTTTAAGCTGTCACTGGCTGTCGGGAGGAGGCTGATGGAGAACAGAGGGACCACCAACTTGTAAGCAAACATTTACACCGACATAAACAAAAAAGATGCAACAAAAGCCCCCCGCGGAGGCAGACAATGCTCAGGCCTGAAGTGAAGAAGTTTGTTGTTACTGTCACTGCGTAAGTGTACGAGCGCAACCAAGCGCAAAGATGGAAACTCTTTGAATTGACAGTCGACGCGGTGTTAGAAAAGGCATTAAATGTTTCGAAAATATAGGTTACCGTCCTGACAAAATGACCCGTTTGCACTGCGGGCTTCACGCTTTCGGACAAAGAGCGTCTCCCATTCACTGCTTCATCGCGCTTCTGGTGGTCCTGGAAAACTGCAAAACTTTGGGATTGGGATTATCACACGAACCAGGTTGGTGAGCCTGAAAACAGAAGTATTTAATACGTTTCAAATTCGTGGACATAGAATATCATCACGGTCTGTGGTACACTGCCTGCTTTTGTTGTGCACATTTGCTCCATGAGTGAATCTAATTCAGCCCAATAAAGGCGCAATCCAGCCCGCGCTGCTCGCTGAGGAGAAGCCAGCTGGGACTTTAGCTCTGGGATAGCCATGGCAATTATGCCCAAACTTCTGTAACCTAGTGTGGTAGAGAGAGCTGTTTCTGAATGACTCATCAGAGGCTGACGTCCAGTCCGCCCTTGTTATAGTGCCCTTGATCAAAACACAGAGTCCCAGTGCAGTCGTGCTGCTGTGTGACTGACACTGACCTCTGACTGCAGTGGTCGAGGGCAGGAAACCGAGTTTCACTTTGGGAATAGGCAGGATGCATTATTGTTATTCTCTTAATGTACCCAGTTTCTACAGAAAGTGTATTAGCTTTTCCAGTGGATATCATCACATCAGAGAATTAATCCCCCTCATGTCTGGTAGGAAGCACCCCCAGCCTCCACTCCATCTACTTTCATCCACTCAGACTTCCCGGGCTCTCCTGAGATTAGGCAAACAAACATCTCAAATGTGTGGATGCGCTCTCATGCATCCTGTACAAATCAGCTGTGTGCTCTTGAGAGGAAAACTAACTACTGTTTGGAATTCTAGGCAAGGATAACTCATGGAGGGAGGAACCTGTCAAATAGTAATGTGCACAGGAATAAGATGTTTAAAGACATTTTTTTTTAATCTACTTGTAAGAATAGGGATGGGACTTCCTACCACAGAAGTAGCAATTACATCAGTGATTCATTAATACTTTTGTTAAATCCACAAGAACATATTTATATTTTCTTGTGGCCTTAAGAAGTTTTTTAAAGTAAATATTTTGATTTAGAACATTTCTTGCAGATCTACATAAGTAATGCGCATAATGAAAGACATTGATTCTGATCGCTTAAGGCAGTCATGTGTTTTACATTAATTCACATCCACCCAGGACTGTTTGGGTTTTGTAGATGGTTAAACAGTTCATAAATTAAAGCAAAGTGTGAATTAAAGGAGGGCGCAGCTGCAACACTGAGGCATTTGGTAAAGTCAGAATTCAATAAAATAAACATATAGTATGAAATTGGAGTTAAAAAGGTAGAAACTCCTCATTCAGTGAGACATGTCAAGTACTTGCTCAAAACATCTACAAGTGCTGATGTATGCTTGAAAATATTTGTGCTGATAATCCTGTGCAAAGCAGAGTGAGGCAAGACCTGCAGGCAGCAAGGCTGTGTGAAATCACTCCTTCATTTCCCTTCAATGAGATAAAGCCAGTAATGATAGTGTGAGGGTTTACACACGAGGGCCTTATTTGTACTTTGAGGTGCACAGAATAAGTGAGAAGCATGAATGTGTCACAGTATTTTTTGAAGTAAAACTCTTATCACTGGGGAAAAAATTGTCATGATTAGTTTATGACAAAACCTTAGTGCAAATATCTAAAACATCATCTCAAAGATGATCGATTAAAATAATTTACATGATGAACTTTTTGACCTCCTCTTATGCATTCGAGCATAAAAGTTTTCACAGGATTCTGTGCAAGCTTGTGAATAACTAAGTACTACTGCTTCTATAGGAATTAAGCGGGTCAGTAGCAGCCAGGTGATGCTAATCTAATGCATTTGAATAATTGATCATCAGCAAATGTCAACGCCTCTATAAAAGCAGACATTTTGGCAGTTTGCTGGTCTGGAGCGTTCAGGTGTGCATTAACAGAATGTCAGAATCTTCCCAGGAGTGGACGTCCCAACAAATTCACCCAAAAGTCAGACTGTGCAGTGCTGAGAGAGACTGTAAAAGAGCCGAGAGCTACATCTCAGACTCTGCAGGCGTCATTTAGCATGTTAAATGTTACATTTATGACAGCACAATTAGAAAAAAACTGAACAAGTATGGATTGTTGTGAAAGTGAAGATGTTTTGCCATAATCCACACGTAAAGCATCACCAATTTTGCTTTGGCACATTTGTTAAAAACCAAATATGGCATATCAGCACAAACACCTCAAACCAGCTGTCGGGGACAGTGGTGTAGCGGTGAGGATTTGGGCTTATTTTGCAGCCACAGGACCTCGGCACATTGCAGTCATTGAGTCAACCATGAACCATGAAAGTCAAATGTGAGGCCATCTGTCCAGCTAAAGCTTGGCCCAAATTGATCCCAGGCACAGCAGCAAATCCCTAACAGAAAGGCTGAAAAAGGAAAGGAATCAAGGTGTTGCAACGGCCCACTCAGAGCCAGACCTCAACCTGATAGAAATGCTGTGGCAGGACCTTAAGGGAGCTGTGCATGAACGAATGTCCGCAGACCTCAGTGAACTGAAGCAACGCTGTAAAGAAGAGTGGGCCAAAATTCCTCCACAACAATGTGCAGAAAATTGTTACTTCAAGTTATTGCTGCTAAAAGCAGTTCAACAAAAGCCTAAATCATGGAGTATACTTGGTTATTCACAGTCCTATGAAACTTTCTTTTTCTGTATGCCGTTAAAAGCACAGCGGCTGTGGTGGGTGTGCTGTCGGTGGATACTACACATACATAGCAACTCCTGAGGATCATAAACTGAACTGATAAAATGGACACTGTTTAGCAAGACTCAATTGTCCCTTCAGCTGGCCACAATGCAATTATATGGATAGAATTTTTTTTTTAAAAAAGCTTCCTAAGGCTCAGTTACTTTATCCTTTGTCATTCTGCTTTCCCTGCTGCAGACACAGCTATTCCAGATCTGAGGAAATTATGGTTTGTGTTGTCACTGGAAGAATGACTTTCAGAAGCAGATTACATTTGCCCCACGTGAGAGTGAAATGTGAAAGAATCATTTTCAAGAAGCGCTGCATACAGTACACTGCAGTTGTATTCAAACATAAAAATGACAGATGAGCTAATCATGTGGGTTTGTTTAGACTTTCCCCAGTTTTGTTTGAGGCTTTGCAGCCACTGAATTATGTAATTACAATTCTCTTTCCTGTGATTTAATAACCAATTTTCTCTCTCATCTTCTTCCCACCAATGCTTTTACAGAGAGATTTCAGGATGACTTCCCTTTGTATGAGGTGGTTCACCCCACTAGAGTGGATGCCAAGGGTCACTTCCTGTCCAATTTCCTGTCTCACCATGCTCGCCGTTTACAGCGCAGGGATGCGTCTGTGGAACCAGCAGAACTAGATCATATATTTTACCAGTTTTGGCATGGCGGCCACAGCTTACACTTCAACCTCACTCTTAATCTTCACCTGCTGGCTCCGGGCTTCGTGACAGAGAGGAGGTTTGGTGGCCTGAAGGGGGCACAGATCAAACCTGCTGGATCCTCTCAGTGCCATTTCTTGGGTGAAGTGTGGGCAGAGGCTACTGTGAAAGGGAGCGCCTCTATAAGTGCCTGTGATGGATTGGTGAGTGGATAAGCGAACTATTCAAAATTGTTTGAAAAGTGTACGAGGTGACCAGAAATCTGTCGTCAGAGCTGGGTGAACTGTGTGCAAGACATTTTCAAAACTGTGCAAAATGATTTTTACTTCAGGGTCATTTACACAATAACACACTCTGGTTGGATTTTTCAGAGCTGTGCTACTCAGACTTGAAACTGAAGTGTGTTAATCAGCCCAGAAGACGTACACAGCTTGGCCCTTTGAAACCACATCTTTTCCCGCATTAACACACCTACAGACCTTGTAAATATGGGATGACCGAGCCACACATAGAATATACAGAACTATAGTGATTGTAACATCTTTAGAGCTTTGTATTGCACACACAGCATTTCACTGATATGCAGACGTTCTCTCGGGAACATATTCCATCAGATGGAAAATTGTGCCTGATGCACTTTCTTTTGTAGTAGGGCGCAATGGAGCTCACCTTTTATGTCTCGCAATGAATGTATATCGCACTTCCATTTTTGCCTCTCTGTCGCTGAAGAAGTGCCGCTCCCATGAGTGCATTTTCAAAATTACAGAAGCAATCTCTCTCTCCCAGTTTTTTTCAAAATGAAGCCAGTGGTTTATTTTCTCCTGTGTGTCTGTAACAGATGTCTGCTCATAAAAGAGACATTATTTAGACCGCAAATGGATATGCTGGAGATCATTTGCATTCAGATCAATTAGGTCATGGACACAGAATTATCACAATGCTGCAGGGCTCTCAAAGGTACTTAGTCACCGCCTCTTTTATTCGTCTGAAATTTCCAAATGGAGATATTATTCACATCAATCACATCATGATTTTTTTTTTACGGGATAAGTTAGAAGCAGTTTAGCACTGTGACTAAGTCTGCAATGCATGTTTTGAAGCAAAAATCATCAATAGAGCTGTGCCACTTAAAAGGTAACACTGTAGCCTGTAACACTGCCAGAGTGATGAGAAACAGTTTGGAAATTATGTATCAAAATTGATTCCGAATTCTAGAAGAAGATCAGAAGATGGATACACTGTGGTCATAAAGGGATGGACATGGTCTACAATGTTTAAACGATGCTCAGTTGGTACTAAGGGGCCCAAAGCGTGCCAAGGAAATATCCCCCTCACAATTACAGCACCACCAGCAGCCTGAGCTGTTGATGTAAGGCAGGATGGAAACATGCTTTCATGTTGTTTACGCCAGTTCTTGCAGCTGAAACTGAGACTCAACA
The DNA here is from genome assembly GCA_015106715.1 of Bujurquina vittata. NCBI lineage: Eukaryota > Metazoa > Chordata > Actinopteri > Cichliformes > Cichlidae > Bujurquina > Bujurquina vittata. The sequence continues at coordinate 8,141 of VUQK01004256.1, read as the reverse complement.
TTGTTCCAGTCTTCTGTTGTCCAGTTTCAATGAGCCTATGTGGGGCGTATCCTCAGTTTTCTGTTCTTAGCTCAGAGGAGTGACACCTGGTGTGGTCTCACTGTGCCTTCAGAGATGCTCTTCTGCATAGCTTAGTTGCATTGAGTGGTTGTTAGACTTGCTATTGCCTGCCTATGAGCTCAAAGCAGTCTGGCCATACTCCTCTGACATCTGGCATCAACAAGGGATTTTCTCCCAGAGAACCGCCGTTTCTCTTGTTCAGACCATTCTCTGTAAACCCTACAGATGGTTGTGTGGGAAAATCCCAGTAGATCAACAGTTTCTGAAATACTCAGACGACCCCGTCTGGCACCAGCAACCACATTCAGAGTCACTTAAATGAGCTTTCTTTCCCATTCAGATGCTCAGCAGCTCGTCTCAACCACGTCCGTATTTCTAAATGCATTTAGTTGTTGCCATGTGATTGACTGATTAGATACTTGGATAAACAAACAGATCAACAGATGTGCCTAATGAAGTGGACAGTGAGTGTGTGTTCCCATTTATCAGAATTCACAAAAGCAGTGATTCACCCAGACTACGGTTTATATAACTGACAGAGGTATGATCTAATGTTACATGGATAAAATGCAATGCATTATGCTCTCAGGCTGAACATGAATCAGGAACAGTCATGATGATGATGTGTGGCACGGTAAAAGCCATGAATGTAGTCTTAATAGGTCTAATATTTGTCAAATTTACAGATTACTTTTAAAATAGTTTCCAATTCAAGTGAACTGCGTGCAGTCAAATTAAAAGATACAGATGCAGATTCCAGGTGTTTCCACATGACAGTGAGAAAAATATCCTCCCAGCAGACAGGTTCCTGTAAAGGAGTTCAAGTTTTCTTCTTCGCCATCCTTATTCGTTGGGTTGCAACACAGAGGAACAAGTCAGTGCTTTGCACCCATTTATATAATGAAATTTAATTGGTGTGGAGAAAAAAAATAAACTGACATTTAATAATTAATAGTCGATTGTTTTCAGACATCCGCTTCCTTAAGTCTGCAACCCAAACACATCAGCAGACATATGGTATCCACATTGCTGGTGTTCTGCCAGGGTACCGCTTCACTCTGTGCATGCTTTGGGGTTTTTTGCCTGTCTGATTTACAGCAAGTCAAACACGCGATCAGCTGGATTGAGATCATCCTTCCGTTTGTACTTGAAAGACTTCTTGATTGCATTTCAGGCCAAAAATTATACAGCTTGTTTGATTGAGGATGTTACTCACAAATGCTTTCAAAATTGCAAGTGAAAATAGCTTTCTTTTAGTAAAAACGTGAGAAATCAAAGGCTGTGTGGCAGTTTATTCAAAAATATTTTTTTTTCCTGATGACGCCGTGTAGGCATTCTATCAAATACAAAGATAAAGAAATGAAATTCTTTACGGTCAGTAAAGGCTAACCTTTTAAAAAAACATTTTCTGCCCATGTTTTTTTATAAAGACCATATTTAAAAGATTAACATAGTCAAAATGAAGTCAGACATTAGTTTGTGAAGTCTTGTTTAAACCAGATGTCACATCTGGTGGATGTGACTGCAAAGCCAAATGACACTCATACGATAGCGACTTGCCATTTACAAGGTTGGCCTGCCCTAAAGTAGACCCTGTTTATCATTCTTTCTGAAACAAATGAGGACCATAATTTACAAGATGAGCATCCATGTTGTAATCAGTAAAACTTTAAGCCAACGACTGAGGCCGTAACTTAATCAGGAAAGTCTTTACTGTGGTTTTCTAATTGACTTCTATACAGCCAGCCTTCTTTTTGCAGCCAGGGGAGCTACTCACTGCTGGCAATTCAGGTTTAAGGTCCTTCCACACAGGCTTCAATTGTCAGACTTTGTAGCTACATACATCTTTAGTACGCAGTCTGTGCAGGCAACTAATTATTGTGCTGTCGCACAAAACAGCATGTATACACATTTGCAAAGTTGGCCCTCATTTCTTTTGCCGACGGCTCAAATTGGTTAACTTGGCAGAGTCTGCTTTTGTTAAAACACAGATAGAAAAGTCGCTTCTGCCAACGAGAAGATAAAGAGTGCTTTGAATATTGAAGGCCATTATTATAGACACGTATACGCTGTATAAGAACAGAGGATACTGATAAAAGTAAAAGAGGCTTTCAAACTGATCGTTGTCCCTCAAAATTATTATTACAGATGAAGAAAGTTTTAAGTTCTGTAAATATTCTTTAAGCATTTCCCACTTAAAAGTAATTTGATAAAAAAATCCAATTACAATTTTTTTTAACACTGTTTGTAGAGTCGAGTGTTACGAATGGAGTTCTGTGTCTCACCTGCTTTAAATGTCTGCAGTTTGTTCTTGACATTCACAGTGCATGCTGAACTAAAGAGCATCTTGCAAGAGAGTCCCACAAGCCAAGAGGCCCAGCATCATGTTGACAAAAGTACCCAGTAGTCATTACTAAATTATGCCATGAGCAGTTAGTCCTCATGTTTCAGATCACAGCCAAGAACTTAACCTTCAGTTTTGGGACTGTTTCTTACTGTGGTTGTGACACCATCACGTTGACAGAATACGCAAGCGCTTCCCAAATTACTCAAAACTTCAAATCTCCTTTCTTAGTGAAATATATTACGGCGTTGTATGTAAACAGTGCTCCCTCCAAAGCACAGAGTAGTCAGGACCAATATAATCAAAAGAAGATTATTCCAGTAGTGCTATTTATGCACTGCTGAAAAATAATTAAAGGAACACTTTGAAATCACATCAGATCTCAATAGGAAAATAAATCATTGACAAGCTGAGATGCCAGATTCCTACAAACTGTGGGTCAGGGTAAATGTATCATAACCTAAGAACTTCATCCAGAGACACAGGTAAAATAAATATTGCAGCGTTTTGTTGGCAGCAATGGTGCAGTGTGCTGACTGCACCGACAACAGGCGGAGTGTAAGGATGAATTTGTTTACAGAGAGGGACACTTAATGGAATGCAGCATTAAGCCTTAATCTAACTAGGGATAAAAAAATATCAATCTGCAGTACAGAAATTAGGATTTAAAAGTATTGCATGATTGTAACATGATAGTAAAAGTGGTGTTTTGTTTTATTGTTCCCTTGTGTTAATTCTAAAATCTAAAATCTGAGGTAATGTCATGTGGAAAACACAGAGCATGAGACTGCTCGTATATGTAATGTTATACAGATATTAAAAATCATGCAGATTTCCAAATGAAACTTGGTTACAGCAGATAAAAGACTTCACTGATTGGATTTCATTTCACCCCTGATGTACTGCACTGAAGTACTGAAATTGCTGTCCACTGAGCTGCGGTTGCATTTACAAAGACAAGAGACAAATTAACAAGAACATGTTAGATGAACTGACATGTTAATGCCTTATTTTACATTTCAATTTTACATTTGAAGGTTCTGTATTATCCACTCAACCTGTTATTCAACACACTTGCGTCTGAACTGGAATGTTGCAGCATTTTGGAAAATGGCAGTGCCACTGTTTATTCACTTGTACAGTATGCTGCGGTTCTTCAATAACTGCAGTGCAAGGACCCATGACAGTAATATAATGCACCAGCTTCTCTGATTGATTCTGTTGTGCACCTCTGATGATGTATGCCTGTCTTTAAGTCTCATTCTGTCATGACACGTGCAATGCACAGCAGCTCCTCTTTGAAGTACATCTTTGTATTTCAGGTATGTATTAGAGATGGGTTAAAGACTCTTTTTGCTGCTCAGCTTTCTCCATGTAACACATTCAGTATGTAAGCCTCATATATTACAGCCAGTCCTCCTGCCTGAGCTCCATTTGGACTCTGTAAAAGATGAAAAGGGGATTAACTAGACCAGAGGGTGGATAAGAATTAAATATAAGTCGGGAATGGTCAACAGCGGGGCTAGGGGAATTCAGTTTTGGCGTAGAGCCTGCATGATTTACCATGCAGTTGCTTAAAAGACATCTGATCTCTCCCCCGCCTCAGTCGTACACTGGATGACTACAGGAAAATTATGACTTGGGGCTGTTTATACTGTTTCACTGGGAGCTTATTCGGTTTATTTTCATGTGCTGATGACACTGCTCATGCTGTTGTGTAACCCTGTACATTTGTATTCACTGGTCTTCAGTGCTATATTTATTATTAACAATATTTGTGAACAAAAATGACAAAAAATGTATTTTCATAATTCCTTGTCCAATTTAGGGTCATTGCAGGCAGCTGTCATTGGGTGAGAATTGGGGTCCCTGGACAGTCTATTGCAGGACCACTTTGCAAATGTATCATTTAACCACCCCAAAATTTGGGGACTTAGACTGAACACTTGCAGCACATTAAACAGCATGGCTCCCTAGTTAGAGAGTACAGTTTTGCCCACCTGCAGTCCAGACCTTTCCCCCACAGAAAACATTTGGTGCATTATGAAAGTGGGGTAAAAGACAAAGAAAAGGCCAAAGTGTGGAACAGCTGGAATCCTATATTGAGCAAGGCAGGGACAATAATTTAGTTTCAAAACTGTAGCAGTTGATCTCATTTTCCAAACACTTGGCATGGTAAAGATCTCCCCGCCCCAACTGTTTTTAAAGGTGTCGCTGGTTAAATATAGATTTTTAAAGATTTGCAAACACAGTGTCTCCACTTTTCTTGGAATGTTCCAATCAAAATATTCATGGGCAAAAGTTGACATCTTCAGCTGTTAACAGTGTAAGATAATGTAAATTCACTGAGGTACAATCATGAAAGATGATGTCATGAGAACAGCAGCCTATTGCAGCAGCTCCTGTAGTTTAGCGTTTTTCCTTTATGTTTTTTCTTTCAGTAATTTCCCTTGCACGATCAATAAAGTATCTATCTATAAGGAAAAGCAACAAATCCTGACATGTAAGAAAGTGGGATGGGCTCCAGCCCCCCTGCAACCCTCAAAAGGCTAAGTGGTAGAGGATGGATGGTTGGAATTTTTGCTCTTGGAAATCATTTAAAAATAGCCTAATATTCATATCATTTTATATTTACTGATAATGTGGTGTGGATTTCACCTGTATCATGGATGTACGCATGGATTGAGAGCCTTGTTTAAAGACTCCATCTAAAATGAGCAGAGACTGAAACAGTGGAGGAGTCTGGTTTTGGCAGCCATATGGAAAAGCAAGTTCCCCAATTTTTATTCTCACAATCATCATATGTCAGTTAATGTTTTTCATCCCCATTCAGACTTGACTAGATGTAATTAAGATATTGCAATATCTATCTCTGATGACACCCCTCTTTTTTTTTCTTTTTTTTTTTT
>VUQK01004246.1:2079-15416 GCA_015106715.1 Bujurquina vittata | reverse complement strand
GCGAAAAAAGCCCAAAGTTGGGGGCCCCCCCCCCCCCCCCGGTATGGCAACTTTGAGGGTTAGCCACTTCATGTCCTGCATTCCGGTAATTAATTAAAAGGCCCTTATTAATTAATTAAAAGGCCCTTATTGTACTCTACACCAGTATAAAATGGGAACGTCTTTGTGTGAAGAAAAACACAAAAATGATGCAGTTTGGTTGGCAGTTCCAATAATTACTCTCAACATTACTCCTTTAATAATACTCACGATACTCCTACTAATACTATAGTCAAGATACATATAGACAAGGTTTCCTCTGCTGTGCTGTCCAGCCTGCATCCAGTCTGAATTCAGGATACTTTCCTATTTTGTGGGGAAATAACCAGCTGAAGTATGTATATCACTTGATCATGACAATGAAAAATCAATTATCAACCTGCACAGACGTGTTTCTGCGAGATTTCTGCCCACTTTCAAATCTTTCTGCATGCAATACATGTAACTCCTGTGTTTAGGATGAATTTTAGGAATAAATATGATGTTAGCTATATTAGAAAATCTGTGAGAAGACAATAGAGGGTGACAAATTACCTTACATTAGCAACAACATCTAAGAACTTGCTTGTTATTTAGACTTTGGGGGAAAATACTCCAATGTCAGACGTCCTTCTCTTTTTTCCCTTCTCACTCGGTTGTTAAGCTGCCTGCATGCACACAGCACCACAGGAGAAGTAAAAGAGACCAGTTGCTGAGGAAAAAAGACCTGACTATCATTCTTCACTGTCGTGACACTTTTTTGTCATTCCCCTGAACTCTAGACCTATCTTTAAAAGCTAGTGTAACTATAACCACGTCACACATCTTGGAAATGAAATTTGAGCTAATTACGTTTACTTATTTCTGTAGATTTATATAATGGTGATTGCATGCAATCCATTACCACTCAACCCTGTGCTTAATAGGTTATCTGTTAATATTTGGTTGCCTTCTAGACTGTTATTTCATACCATGTTTACATCAAGGATATGTTACTAATTATTAGTTTTTGGTCAAATAATCATGAAACACTGGAACTGGTTTGCTGAAAGTAGTATTCCAAAGCAGCAGCACTGCCTCTCTAAGCTATCCAAATGAGTCTTCCACTATATATGCTGCATCTGGCAGAGTACCTACATAACAGAGAGTGGGCAGAACAAGGGTCACCTGGGGCTGTCCGTGTTTACAGAGCATTAAGTCTTGTTAGCATTTTACATCACACTGAAAAGCATTCTCAGTTTAATAGGTCAGGGATAAATTTCAGCCAATCATATATGCCCTCTCAGAATACACCTACTTCAGAGTAAATGACGACGTAAAAAATACTGCACTGACTTGGCCATAGACCAAGTAAATACTCCTGGCGTATGCCCTGGTCAGTCACATAGATGTTTCAGACTGGGGTGCAGTCAGTGCTTTCAAGCAACCCAACCAAGAGACGAAAATTAGATAGGTCTAAAGAAGTAGCTAAAAATATATATATACATCTTAATCACAGTATAATGTGTAGTGTCTAACACCACAAAACAGCAACAAAGTACTTCATTTGCAAATAAAACACATTAGCACTGTACTGCATGCACCTTTCCCATAAAAATTATGAATATAGTTAAACCAAAATATTCAAACCCCTGTAATTACATCCGCCTGCACCTGTAAAAATATTATGAGTTTTTTCACTAGTTTGTTGCTCTCCAGATAATTGATACAGTGCTGTACAAAAAGATAGCCACCACAAAAACACTGATAGTAGACCTTCTGCAATTTTTTTTTAAGAAAGAAAGGGCACAGGTGCAATAATGATGTTCCATTTAGTTGTGTCAGTAAGCCACAGCAGTGAGTCAACAGCAATTTTGGAATTTCCCAGAATGCTGACTCATCTCCAGCATTAACTTCCCGTATCCTCTTAATTTCATCTGAACAACTTCCTGAATTTGAACGGCAGTTAGCTTAAAAGTCTATGAATTTTTAACACAAACCTGAAACATCTGCACTACAGCCGTCTATAGGCAGCATGGCCACCACAGAATGCACACTATATGTATGAGCGCTAAATCACAAGAAAAAAAAGAAAGATTGATTAACTTAAAAATAGGAACTGAGACACTGAGTCGAGTGTAGCTGAGGCAGAAGTGCACCCATTTCCTTTATATTCAGAAGAGGCCAGACACCTCTGCAGCTCATCCCCTCAAAACTTTGCAACTTTCACTAAAACAATCTCAATAAATAGAACAACAAACCAGAGAGAAAACAAGTTTAGTAGATTCTCTGGGGATGATCTGCAACTTTAAAAATCAGACTTATCTGGATTTCTTTGGGACTTCCAACCAATACAAATGACATCCATTAATAATAAGTGGGAAAGTCATTATTTTATATTAGTCTTTTTAGACAAGATTAATGGGTTAAAGCTGTTCAGTAAGTCAAATGCCTATCGTTAACCTCCTGTACAGAAAGCTAACATAAAGCTATAAACCTTTGCAGTGTCATAGATAGAGGGTATTTTGCACCTCACCTTTATCGACAGATTTACCCCTCATTTCACTCTAAGGACAATTTAAGCCAGGTGGCAGTCAGTCAGCAGCCCTGCCGAAACACCAATTGTGATCAAATAGATTATGAAGTATTTTGCGCCCGTTTACTCTGGCAGTAATAAGCCGTTGCTAAGCGAAGACAAGTCCAGATTCATCAAAGGGACATCCCACACACTGCCTGTCATTGTCTATTCATGAAGCACAGGCTGACACATATGATGGGAGGTGATGATCAACAGTTTGAGTGGCAGGCCATATTGACAAAGCACAATGTAAATATAGACAGATATTTGTAGCTCCCATTCAGATTGCTTCGATGCGTTCCCGGACAGAAAACGGACAGATAAAAGCTATTATGTGAGTGCTTTTCACTTTTTATTTGGAAGTGTCCGCTGCCTTTACTCTGCTGTGTATTTCTTCGTTATTTTATATTTTATCATTGTGTTTTTAGCAATCTTTGGCATTAGATATTTTGTTACTACATCAAGAGTTTGCCACTGGGCAAAAAAATGTTGCATAAAGTTGTACTCAGTGTGGTAAGAGGTGGCTACATCGACGCATAAAGATGAAATGAATATAACTTGCTCCTAAACACTGGGAACGCGAACATGAAAACATCACTCTGAGTCTGACATACAATACAGCGAAAGGGACATATATTGTCGGTTGCCAGAGAAACATATACCCTGGGGGGTTGTTTGTTTGTTTTTTGCATCATAAAATAACAAATAAATATAGTGTAATTGTACCAGCCGTGCTGATTTGCTGGCAAAAGCACAGCATGGCCTTTGCCTTGACTGACAGAGGAAATCTAGATGTAAAAACACAATTTCTAAACATTCAAAAGAAAAAAAGAAAGCCGTGTGTGTGCGCTTGTGTTACTCATGCTGTGGGTAGATGAAGCAGATCCCCTCTGTCATACTGAGGGGATCTGCCTCCCTGCTAGGACAAAAAGCAAATCCCATGTACATGCACATGGTGACAGCGTAGGGTGAACTCGGGTTAGAGACAGAGAGAGAGTGCAGAGGTTTTTGTCATTCAAATCAGTCACCAAACATATTTGCTTTGTTTACCCACAGCAGCTGAAAAGATTTATGCCACATCACAGCTTGCGTGAAATCAAAGTAACTTGACAACAAGGGGTTAATCATTGTAAGCTTCAGTTGTTTCTTCATTCCCAGAGGAGGGACTTTTACCAGGAGGAACCAGAATGATTGCAACAATAATCCTATATATTTTTTGCCTACAGACAGATTGCATGAGCCACATTAATTAACATTATATGTTACATAATAACAAGGTCAGCGTCTGCAAAAGTGCGCAGTAAGCAGAGAGAAAACACACAGTGGAACAAAATCGAATAGATTACTTTAACAGTATGCATGGCCAAACAGCGCTCGATTTGTAATGTGGCTCGAAGTAAGTGGGGACTAGCAGGGTTACAACTGTGACTCATGTCTTCAAACGGTGAAGTAAGAAAGAAACATGGGGGGGGGGGGGTGCTCGGTTGCTCTGCACCCTTCCGTCTGCCATGTGAAGCCATACCAATAATGTCAACTCTGTTTTTCTGAAACCGTCATTATGCAAGTATGTATGTATGCATTGTAAAAATTTTACATAGAGGACCTCATCTTAGTTCTAACTTTGTGTTCTGGACTTACTGAGAGGCTTCTCTGAATTAACTGAGTCATTGTAGGCGGGTCCTTTGCATTTAAACATCTGCTAGCGACTGTGAGGCTGCACTGCTGTGCCAATGTGCACCTCAGTGTAGCGTGCTCGCAGTGAAGGCAAAGCACAGCCAACATGCATCGATGACGTGTCATTGCTTTCGAAGGTATGTGCTCATAGAGGAAAGGTCATGGGGGGGTTCACACAAGTTATGAGAGTAATCCTAAATGTCTGTACAAAATTTCAGGACAACCCATCTCACACCTGAGAGGTAGGTTGTCATCTGTTGAGATATTTTAGTCCCAAGTGGGGGAAAAAAAAAAGGTGACAAAACAAGTCTGACATGAAGGACTGAGCTTGACTGGACTCTGCATTAAGATCAGAACACACGTATTTTTTTGTAATGTCAAAAATTCTATACATTTTCATAATATCACAACTGTATTTGTCCTCTGAAAGTAAACCTTTACACATCTGCTACACAGTTACACATCGTGAAAGTTACTGGCCTTTGACTTACAGCCCGTAGGTTAGATTTACTCAAGAGGTTTCAGTCCTAATGACTGGTTATGAGAATTCATACAGCATCAGGAATCTGAGTTTTATTTTATAAAATCAATGCCATACCGAGTGTGATTTGAGGCTGAGGATTAACATCTTTGGCCAATTAAGGATTGGTGATAGGACTTTTACATACTCATCACATCCCAAACTTTTCCAATTTTATACTACTGTTGTAGTTTGAAAAAAAAGGCAAGCCGTGACGACCAGAAAATTGTTGTCTGTTTCATGCATCTGCCTGCAGACATGCAGTGATCAAGCGGTTGTAGCGCGTTGAGGTTGATGCGCCTGACCTGTGGTATGCTCTCCCTGCTCACTGGAGATTTCCTGATTGTGAGGACTTTAGAAAGTTAGCTAAGGGCATTTCAGTTTGCTCCGGCATTTCAGCAATGTTTTAATAACTGAGCAGTTTTGTAATGCGTAAATCTTTCAAATTCCGTTTTGTCTTAAGCACTTTGTGACTCCCGTCCGTGAACTTGTTCGCTGAGGGTGAATTCAAAGAGTTTCCCAGGCGCGATAGGTAGAAAATAGTCATTATGAAAGATAAAGTATGATTGGGGGAAAAAATAAGGTTGCCTGCAAAAAGTCCAATCAAGGAACTGTCAATTTTGAAACGCCTCATACTCTTTTATTAGATCAGGCAGCTGAATCATACTGAAATGGCTCCGATCACACAAACAAGAGTTTAAATTTTTTGTACAGATTGCAAAGAGATGAACAGATGCACAAAAAAAAGAACTGAAAGAGTTTATATATGCCAAAAAACAATCATGGTTAAGAGGAAGTGGTCTGCAGAATTATTTAGAGGTTCTTACCATTAACCCTGTCACTATAACAGTTTTTTTTTCTGGCCTGAGTTTCACAGAAACCACAAAAGACAAAAAAAAAACAACAAATGCAATCCAAGGAATTTCTTCAAACTGACAGCCTGTCAACTGGCCTGACTAGATAAGCATGCACAAAGACACCAGATACATTCAGATTATTTGTTGGCAAGTGTTTCTTTACTTTTCTCTCTCACTCATTGTCTCTCTCTCGATCCCCCACTCTCTCCCCATGTTGCATTGTACACAAACTGGAGCACTGTATGGCATGTGGTGCAGAGAATGAGTCAGACTGCCCACCAGCCGTGAGCCTGGCTTGCCAGCGGAGAGGAGTAAAGATATTTCACGCAGGGTTGCATGACATCAGCGTGGGTGATTTGCAGGGTTGTAATGATGAAAGCCGGTGGCTAGCCGCAGAAATGGACCTCAGGTAAAGACTGTATCAAAGTGGCCATATGATTAGAATCATAATGTTGTAGCCGAACACCTAAAATCAGTTACTCTGAACTTTCCTTTATACCCCCTACACTTACCTGTGGAGTTGTCAGTACTTCCCTAAGAGGGGAAAAAAAAAAAAAGATTCACTTTTTTGTTGCTGAGATTTTACTGGCTCAATTAAACAGAAAGTGGAAAATGCTAATATTTTAAATAATTACAAAATATTCATATTTACATAAAAATGAGTGGTTCACCCCGGCTTTTAAATGGGTGTTCTTTATTTTTTGGCACTGATAGTCGTTGGATTGACTGGTTTCAAGCAAAATTTGTAATAAGAGTAAAAATACTGGAAGTGGCTTTGAAAGAGCATTCGGCAGTAATTTAGCAGAAAAAATAAATAAGAGTTATAGATTTAATAACTATTTTTGCCATTTTAGAGCTGGGTTCACTGGGCCTACGTTCACTCGGCCAGTTGTACACAAATCTTCAATGTGCATCAGTTTGAATAAACTAGAACAGAAAAAAATATGCGTTCATTTTCAGGTAATGTGTTTGGTTTTTTTTGGTTTTTACCCCTTGCGATCTCTGACTTCCCCGAGCAGCCGCTGCTGTTTGAGTTTCCTCCTCGCTTTGCGCATTTGTACCTGTAAAACTTGCCTACTGCGTGCAACTGGACACCGAAAGCCTATTATCCAATTAGCAGCGTTACCGAAGGGGTCGTCCTTGGCAGGGCAATTTCCCAATTAGAAACACGTGAATTTTCTCCCCTACTTAGAGACATGTGAACGGCACACTCGTGTCTTAACAGAATTAGACAAGAGCCTGTGTGTGGAAAAACGAAAAGGCGAAAAATGTACGCTTTGGTGAACGCCTTCATGCGATGCCTCTCCTTCCTCTTGCCTCCTTCTTGGCTTTGTGTCAGCTTTTGCTGGTGGGTTGGGAATGAGTGCGAAGAGACGCTGCTGCGGCCCAATCCCAGAGCTCGTTGCAAAAGTAGAGAGCCTCTTACATATGAGGAAGTAAAAGCAGCAGCAGCAGCAGCAGAAGCACAAGGAGGCTCCAGACCGTCGGTCTCACCAGGTCCAGGCTGCGTCTCGCTGGCTGCTACAAGCCCCGCTGCTCCTAAGGGCCCTTCGTCGGGTCTGATTTGGATCGGGGGTCTCTGGCGAGCCGTGGAGCGCGTCTTCGGAGCCCCCTGGGTCCTTCTCCGCCATCACCTGTGCCCGAAAAAGCGTCGTGCAGCTTTGGGCGCCCCGTATCCTGTCTGTGCCTTCGAGTCGGGTAAGATTAAAAGCTTCCAGGGAGGCGCTGCTACTGCTGCTGCTGCTGCTCCTAAAAGCGTGGACAAGAAGGGACCGGGTGTAGCCACCTTGACTTATTCAAAGAACACGAGTGGGTCCGTGGGGATACCCAGTATGAACTCAACGGAATGCGCCTCGGATGCGTCGGCGGAGCAGGGCATCGATGAGGTAATTACCGTGGACCAGCACTCGCAGGAGATGGGGACGGTGACAATAACAGTGGCCATTCAAGCGGCGGAGGACGAGGACCCCGAGGAAGTGGCATCCAATAACGCTGACTTCCTCGGAGGCAGCTGTAGCGAGGACGAAATCGGAAGGCATGACAAATCGAGGTTTGAGTTATTTGCTACTTTGTTGATTACCGTAATAGTGACGCGAAAGCCACAAATGCAGCCAAGTTAGATCCTGCACGTATATGTAAAACCTGTTTGGTGACTTCCCCCAAAGACTGGAGTTGAGCAGCGCTGGAGGTAAACGCGTCGAGCTCCCCGCGAGTGTCTTTGCGCGCTGGTGACAGCACAAGAGCAGCTTTGGCACAGTTGCTTTGTTTTGTTTCGCTCAAAGAATGCCAGTTACATAAAAACAGGCGGTTGTAGGAATGGCACAAATTCCAACAGGTGCATCACGCTCGCAACAAAAGGCGGCAAACAATGCAGTGTGTGCCAGATGAAAATAGATGCTCACAATTGGGAGTGTAAATCCTCACACACGTAGGTGAGGGATATTTATCTGTTAGTTTAACCACCTGTGGGCAGGATCATAGTTGCACAGCTAGACACCTGAGGCAGAGAGATAAAGGATGGCACCTTCACTTTAATCTAATTCCCCTGCGTCATGGCTTGCTATTTTTATCCTCTGGCCTATAAGGTCCCCCTACTTGAACTACATGCGCAACGAGTGAGTCAGTGATAGAAAAGGCCAAAGGGGAAAATAAATCGCTCTTTCATAGCAAGCATTTGTTTACTTGTAGGTCACACGTCAGTAGCTCTGACAGAGGGTTTCTGTAACGCCTGTGCAAGCTATTAATTCACACACAGCTAGTATTTTAATCAGTAAAGCTCTAGGAAACATTTTTAGGGCTTTTATAATCTAAGCTGACGGTTTAATCTAATATTCTTGCTGCATTCCTCCGGTGAACTTATGTGGAGTGAGTATAACTATCTAATAATCCCTTGGTTTCCTTGATCGTACTTTTCCCTTTTATTCGAGGAATGTAAGAAGGTATTCCTCTAAATACTCACCGTGCTTTATCTGACATCCTGGGGAAGATGTGGGCTCGTGCCAGCTGTATGGTCAGTGGGTTGGAAAGCTGTTGAGCGAGGGTGTGTGAGGGAGGAGGCTGGAGGAGGTGATGAGTCATCCACAAAATTTAATTCAGACCCTCACTCTAATCTGCAAGGACTACCTGACTGTGCAGCTTCACAGCCACTATCAGGTTCCTGTCAAATTGTGCCTTAAAGCTTCAGTTATGCAGTGTGGAGACACGCTTTTGTAAACTGTGGGAAGTTGATGTGGTGAGCCACCATATTCCGTGTGGGAGGGAGAGGCTGCGATTCTGGCCTTCAGATGGAGAGGTCTTGGCAGTTTTGGCACTGGTGGGGACATTGGCGTAAAGGTCTGGCACTGTGGCTGGAGACGCAGCTTGTCAAGTGCTGCAATGAAAATCAGAAAGGAGGGAAGCAAACGGTCAGTCTCCTTTCATGGCAGCATGTTGCTTGGAGAAATGGCAGGATAAGATTGCATTCCTGCCAAAAACTTGTAAGCCTCTGGCTTATTGTATTAATGGAAGTAAAATGTGCAACAGTTGTAAATGTTGGCGGCTAAGGATATGAAACATTCTGCTGTTTCAGTAATGCACTATAAAAGATTCTCTGCTTTCCATGATGCATGTTATCTTCCCACACACAGTGGTGCCGGGACCAGTGGAGGAGAGCTCGAGGAGGAGAGCTGGCAGCCCCCAGATCCAGAGCTTATCCAGAAGTTGGTTGCCCAGATTGAGTACTACCTTTCTGATGAAAACCTGGAGCACGATGCCTTCCTGCTTAAACATGTCAGACGCAACAAACTCGGGTTTGTCAGCGTCAAGTTGCTTACCTCGTTCAAAAAGGTAAAGATAGCTGCAAGTTTTTTGGGGGGTAGTCTAGAAAGACAGCAGCATGTCGTTTCAGTACCTATCAAGCTAAGGTGGGAAAGTGCAGAGTCGCTTCTGCTACTGGCTGAAGTCGACTGGACGCGCGCACTAAATTCTACACTGGAGGCTCATAATTTTTGTTAAGCATTGACATTAATTAGCTAGAGTGTGGTGTCCAGTCACAATCTTTGTATATGCTTATAGTTGATGACCATAATGAATGCTTCATGCTGAGGGGAAAAGGTAGTTTAAAATGGCAACATGGATAAAGATCAGTCATTCTTCAATTTAACTCCTAGTGACAGAGGTTTGCGAGGACTGAATAGCAATGACTGGCTGCTTCTAGTGTCAGCATGACTAGCTGTTGCTGTACGGTGATATTCTCACATTGATTCACAACAGCTTGTGCTAATTTCAGCTCAATTCAAAACCCTACTCAATATTTCTGTATAGTGGCTAAAGTGTGGAAGATCAATGTTGGCTAGAAGGAAAATCCTGCCGTGCATATTATACTGAGTGTATTCTCCAAAGTTGATGAATGAAAATACTTTGACAGTTAAAGGGGACTTATTATCTTTATGGTTTAAAATATCCTTATTTACCTTACACTGGGCCTTGGTGCAGGCTTTGTTCTCTTATCTAAAATGAGTCATTTTTAGCTTCTCCCCCCTTTTAAGCCAGATGGCTTGTGATTGGCTGCTTCTTGCAAACAGAAGGTTTGAATATCAGTTGGGTGGGGCTGCCTTACAGATGACTATATTGAGTTTTTGGCTCAAAGGGATTTCTGTTTTTATGTGGATCCCGTTATTTTAAACGTTTATTTCTCTTTAGTAATCGTTTCATTTTTCCTTCAGCACAGTATAGACCTGTATACAATACTTGGGTAGTGAGTCAGCTGTAGGGTATCGCAGTATACTTGTAATAGAGTACTTTTCACTATACATGTAGAATGCACTATATGCTGAGCTTGCTGTATAGTAATCTCACCACTATACGAATGATTTTTGGCACTTGGCTCCCTCATGAAATGCGGATTTAACCATTAAAGTCTGGTATATACTTCCAAAAAATTTTAAAACTTGTACTGATTTCCATACTTTTGTTTATAGCTGATTAATATTCTGATACTTGGTTTTTCACGTAGGTTTGTTTGTGTGTGGGTATATTTATATGCATTTGAGTTTTGCTGATTGATTTAATCTGTGTTTTGGTTTTCTACCTGCCTAGGGACTGTAGAGAGAAATGAGCTAATAGCTAAATCTGAAACAATGCATCTTTTCTGTGATGAATGTATTTTGTACATGGTCCTTGAAAGAAATAAAACAGTCATGAGCTCAGCATCACTGAGGTCAGACATAACCTTGAGGAATACAGCGAAGCCAGAATGTTTGGCTCTACTTACTCAGGTATAATTAGTGACTGCGAAAGTATGACTAACAAGAAGGTACAAAACACTCTTGCGCTATGATGCCAACAGACTGAAGTTATTGCGAGGCCATTTTTAAAGAAGCTTAATAACTCGTAATTTAAAGGCAGTTGCATTGAAATTGTGACCTGATGATTATGGGATAGCCACTTAGCATACCACAGTAACAAAAACATTTTTTTATTTTTTTTTCTCCCCCCCCCCCAGGTGAAGCACTTGACTCGTGACTGGAGAACCACTGCTTACGCTCTGAGACACTCAAAGATCCTTGAGCTGAATGATGAGGGGCGAAAGGTGCGCCGTAAATCAGCAGTGCCAGTCTTTGCCAGCGAGTCGCTGCCCAGCCGCATGCTGCTATTAAGTGATTTGCAGAGGTGGCCGGAGCTGGCTGCTCTCACTAAGGATAATGGAAGTGGTGAAGGAGGGGCCACTCAGCAGGAGCAGCTGATGAAACTGTTACTGAAGGCATTCGGCACATATGGTGCCATTGCCTCTGTTAGAGTCTTGAAGCCTGGGAAGGACCTGCCAGCGGACCTGAAGAGGCTGAGTGGCCGCTACACTCAGCTAGGCACTGAAGAATGTGCCATTGTGGAGTTTGAGGAGGTGGAGGCTGCTGTTAAAGCTAATGAAGCTGTGGGGAGTGAGAATGGAGGGCCCAGTTTACTGGGGTTGAAAGTGGTTCTAATTGGCACCAAGCCACCTAAAAAGAAGGTACCTAAAGAACGACCTCGTGAGGAAGGAGGGATGCGGAAAAGCCGCTCTCTAAACAGCAGAGTACGAGAGCTTCAGTACCACGGGGATGACTCTGCTTGCAGCTCTTCAGAGACGGAGAGCACCCCTACATCTCCCAGACTGGCTAGAAAATCCCAGTCGTGCAACAAGCTCAGCCCCACCACTGCAGGCATTAGCTTCCAGAATAATCACCTGAGTCCAAGTATGTCCCCGCGTAACAGTCCCTGGTCCAGCCCTCGTGCCAGCCCATGTTCTCAGCGCAAAGCTCCTTATTCCCATAAGTCTCCCTTAGCCATTGAGGGGAGACTGAGCCCCGAGGCTGGGCGTCGTTGGGCAGATTACTCCTCAGACAGTAGCCTCACACCTTCAGGGAGCCCATGGGTTCAGCGACGCAAGCAGGTGGCGTCTCAGGAGAGCAGTCCGGTCGGCAGCCCGATGATGGGTAGAAAGATCCAGAATGCTGATGGCCTGCCGCCAGGAGTAATGAGGCTGCCGAGGGGTCCTGATGGAACTCGTGGCTTTCACTGTGTAGTGGCTGAGAGGGGAAAGACTGCTGCTACTCAGACTTGATATGCGGCGCCTCCTTATGCATTCCCTGACCCCCCGGAAACAGAATGAGATGTTGGAAATTCAAACTGTTTTTGGCCATGTTGTTCCAGCCCCACCCCGCATTTGAGACTGTAGATATATTTTGTTGGGTGCATCAGTTTTGAGTCTGTTATATTTTTATACAACATTTTGCGTTACCATGGTAACATAAGTGATTTACTAATGGAAATTTGAGTGAATGTAAATTAATATTGTTTTGAGAGAGAACTTGACATACACCACTGACATGGACCGAGCCACCTCGTTGTATATGAGCTTGTTCTACTTGGGGTGAGCTGGAGAAAGAGTTCCACTTTTTTTTTGTTTGTTTGTTTTATTGTTTTTTGTTTTATTATTATTATTATTATTATTAATTGGGGAGGGGGGGTCCTGTTGTGTGTAAAACAAAACAAAAAAACCTCACAACATTGTTGTGGATGGTGTATAAATGTAAGTCTCCAAGGCACATGGACTTGATAGAGATATCACCATATGCCTTTTCTGTGTTGGTCTAACGTGAGTTCCATTTTTACATACTACTTAAACCGAGGCCATAATCGCTCCACTGCCACAAGGTTGGATTGTTCAAATTTGACCTTGTTTGTGGTAGTTTTTTTTGTTTTTGTTTTGTTTTTTTTAAAGTAATTTTTGGTATACTTATTTGTAAAGGGTCTCATCCCTGTAAATGTTCTTCTGGTAGCTGCCTGATTTTGTCGCTTTTTTCTTTCTTTTCGGTTAGGTTTTTATGTATTTATTTTTTTTCCTTGCCATATTTTCATCAGTCTAAGCTCACAGTAAGGTTTGAGGGATGTTCAGGTGAGGCAGAATACAGGCTCCTATGTTCTTGCCTTTATATCTGAGCTGGGGTATTTGTACACTGCAATTCCTGTTGTACAAATAAATCACTAAAAATGCACTTGGCTTGCGTTCTCTGACTTTTTTTTATTTTTATTTAAAATTTTATTTCAATATGTAGGCAGGATTAAGTTGCGACGTTACTGTGCCCAGACTGCAGAAGCTATTCCAGGATTGGAGAGCAGAATTTGGCTAGTCTTTTTTTTTTTTTTTTTTTTTTAAATTTTCAAAGGGGGAGATAATTATGTTTATTTTTTTTTT
>VUQK01004244.1:21690-31997 GCA_015106715.1 Bujurquina vittata | reverse complement strand
TTTTTTCCACTCCATAATATGCTTTCTTGTACTCTTTTTATATATGTAAACATGCCCTCCCCATTTCAGTCTGTATTGTCTCTGATAGACGTGTTCCTTCTGTTGGCTTCTGGCCTTGGGACACTGGAAAGTTCATTAGCCATGCCTGCTGATAGTTGTTCAATTACTCAGTGTACTGCAGTTCTTTTATTCATTCATCTAGATACTGAATGTGCGCTTCAAAAAAATAAACACATGTTTTGAAAGCGTGCCATCTTTTTTGAATATTCCCTAAATGCATCATTTTTAGGTGCGTACGCTGATCAGCATGAAGGCATGGCCACGTTTGTTCAACACTGGTTTATGTATTCGTACTCTAACCTCTAACTGTCCTTTGTTTTTGGGTTTTTTTTATCTTGTTTTAAAGCTGACGTATAATGGTTTTCTTTGTTTTCGGTATATACTGTTACAGTGGTGGATGCTCATATTAAACATGGCCAAAGTATCAAATAATGAGGTAGAGGTAATCCTTGTGAGCCCAAAAAGTGCAGGCTTTAGACTGCTCTGATTGCTTGATGTTTTTTTCTATCCTTGGCTTTTCATGACGTCAGTGAGAGGGGATATCCCTTGATATGGTCATCTCAGACACACATCAGCCCCACCAACCAATATTTTAATTCATTTGAACATTGTTATGGGAAGGGGCAGCCAATCAGAAGAAAGTTGGGGTTTTGCCTTAAAGAGAGAAGCGCTAAAACGGTTCGTTTCAGTGAGTGAAGTGAGCGGCGGCACCCAGGCCCACTGTGAAATGAAGAATGATTATGTGGATGGAGCAACCCCATGGAACTGAGTACCTGCACGATGGGTCTCCTTTAAAGTCAGCATTGATGCAGCGTAATTTCTTAACTGCTTTGTGGATTGGATTGTTGGATTGTTAGTTTTCTGACACGGCACCCCATGATAGTCCCATAAACAACACTGGCAGAAAGCAGTGCATGCCACTTCTGCACCCAATGCCCATTGGCCACTGATGCTGAATGGGCTAAAAGCAGCACACAGAGAGGGGGTTTTGCCAGGATTGTCTTTTTAAAAGTTGTTTCCAATACGTTGTAATCACGTATAATTTCTAGCTTTAAGTTCTCTGCTTTTCCACCTTAATTTGCATTTGAATTGACTGGTTTGTATTTGCACTCGGAATTGTTGCACCTACTTTCTTTTTTACTGTGGAATAATGTGTTTTTAAGTGTTAGCGTCATGAAGTAATCCAGACTTCCCGGGGGATTATGCAGTTAATCTTTGACCCTATTGTTTGGATATAGCTTCATTTTCTAATATAAAAAAAAATGGCCACTATTGAGCGTGTTATTGCATCATAGACGAAGGATTGCTAGAGCAGTGTGTGAGGTCAGGAAGTATATTTGTGTCCATTCCTGTGATTTCAATTAGTCAGCTAAAGCGCCAAAAAGCCCACTGGGGACTTAAAGGGATTTAATCCTCTCTGGCTGTGTGTCTATCAATTAGCCACACCATTAATCCCCACGGCGTAATCTCATTAGATAGAGCGCCTTTAATGAGACACCCAGAGAGAACCCAGAGAGTCGGGCAGAAAGAGAGAGTGAGAAAAATGAGGTGGTGGTGAGATGCAGGTAGGCCATGTTCAGAGGTGATTAGCAGGATGGAGGAGAAGGTCAGCAACGGAAGTGAGATTCAAGCAGGAACAACGCTCAACATTAAGAGAAAAGGAAGGAAAAAAGATTAAATATGATGGTGTTAAAAGGAGTGATGCTTAATGGCCCGCTGCGGCCAGAAATTAGAGGACTGGGCAATGAAGAGGTGAAGAAGATGGGTAGAGGCGAGCGGGGCTGATGGAACACACTGAACTAGTTAATGAGAGGTGTTTTCATTCCCCGAGTATCCCAGTAATGAGAACATAAAACTAAGTTAACCTTTTTCTGTAGTACAATAATGAAATCCTCTATGAACCCAGCAGGATTGTGGACCTATGTGCATAAGAGAGCCATCAGCAGTGGGCTTTACTGCCCTGAAACCATAATCAAATGGCTAAACAGTCCTGTTGGTCATAGCCAGTCAGCAGATAAGACGATTAACTTCAGGGGGAGAGATCTTTGATGGGCTTAGCCGAAGTTCACTAGGTTTGCTTGTAGCAGAAATGCAGAGTGAAAGAAGAAAGCAAACTCATGTTTGCCCCCTTGATAAATGGCATATATAGACTGAGAGCTTTGCTGCTGGCTTGCAGCCAGTGCCTTGTGTGTTGTAAATAAAGTTCTCTTCTTCAAACATGTCCAAGCCTGGCTCTTTTCATTTCCTCTCCATGCAGCTAGTGAGTCTCTTGGGCAGATGCTGAGAACAGTCCAATCTCGAAAACGTGACCGGATGTTGGTTCTGTTGCCGGCTGCGTGATCGACTGTTCACAGTTAAGTGTTGATGCTGTTATTCAGCGGAGGCACCACCCTGGACGGGCAGGCTCTGTTGGCTCTGCTTCTGCTGACACCGCTCTGAGCCTGCTGCTATTTCAGGACTCGGTCTAAAATGAGATCAAAGCAACAGAATAAATTTGATGTTTCTGCTTAAGTGGGGGAGAAAATACCTACAGAGAGTCACGTGTGATAGGGATGACTGATCCAGTACGCTGTACAATTACCAAGACACGACTCCCTCATCAATCAGACTGGAAACTCGATCAGTTCACTTTGAAACAGCATTTGGAAACAGTGTTTCTCAGCGCGTCTCATCAATAAAAGAAAATGTTTTTATGTATTAGTGGTAAAAAAGAAAGAGCAACTGAGCAATAACTCCCTTTATAAGCCTGCATTTCAGAGGCGTGCTGTGCTTCATAAACAACAACTAGTTATTAGTTGCTTATTAGCTTTTTACATCTTAACCACGGGCTATTTAAATAGAATGAACTAAGAGGGTGTATTGTTATGAATCAAAACTCATAAACGCTCATTTGAAAGACGGTGGTGCAATAAACTTCACAGCAGGCACTTCAGCTTTTCTAAATATGAAAAGTACTACTGATAAATAAAGACTATGTTTCATACAAGTGGGGCTGTGAGTCACCACAGGGCCCTGGACAGAAATTTATGGTTCGTAAGAGATCAATCCTGCTTACTTTGGCGTTCACCATGAGGCTGACTGCTTTGGTTTTGACTGAAATAGCTTGATAAATATTAAAAGTATTCTAAGTTCTTTTGGTGGAAAATTGTGTACCCAAAAGAACGAGCTGTAATCAAACTGGTGATTATAATTCCTTTATGTGTGCATTTGTTGTTTAAAAGATTTTAACTCATTTAACAGTTTGAGATGATCTGAGCTTTGCGACATGGTGTCTTAGAAGATGGGCACACAGTGGTCATAAAGGGACGAGCATGGTCAGCAACAATACTCGGGTAGGCTGGGGTGTTTAAATGATGCTCAGCTGGTACTAAGGGGCCCAAAGTGTGCCAAGAAAATATCCCCCACACCGTTACACCAGCAGCAGCCTGAACAGTTGATAGAAAGCTGGATGGCTCCATGTGTTCATGTTGTTTCCACTGATTTCTGACCCTGCCATCTGAATGTTGCAGCAGAAATTGGGACTCATCTAACCAGGCAGTGTTTTTCCCATTTTCCTTGTTGTCCAAATGTAGCCTCGCTCTCCTGTTTCTTAACTGACAGCAGTGGCACCCGGTGTGCTCTTTTTCTGCTGTAGCCATCTGCTTCAAGTTTCAAAGTGTTGTGCATTCAAAGATGCTCTTCTGCATACTTTCTTGTAATGAGTAGTTGTTTGAGTTACTGTCGCCTTCCTGTCAGCTCCATGCAGTCTGGCATCAACATTTTCACCCAGAGACCTGCTGTTCACTGGATATTTTCTCTTTTTCAGACCATCCGCTCTAAAACCCTAGAGATGGCTGTGTGGGAAAATCCCAGCAGATCATCAGTTTCTGAAAAACTCAGACCAGCCCGTCCGGCTCCAACTGTCGTCACACATTTAAAGTCACTTAAAGCGCCTTTCTTCTCCGTTCTGATGCTCAGCATCTTGACTGTCTACGTACCTAAATGCACTGCTTCCATGTGATTGGCTGATTTGAGTTAACGAGCAATTGAACAGGTGTACCTGATGAAGTGGCCGGTGAGTAGACTTATAAATGTGATGTTTAATTTTAAATTAAACTTCCCAGCAGTTTATTCAAGACCCGCTGAAGCATTAATTATTCTTGACATGACATTTTTATTATGAATTGGCAGTTATTTTAAGTGTTCAGAGCACTTGGGACTGATTTGTATTATAATTTTTTTTTTTTTACAAGATAAACAATCATTTAAGGGAGAAAACATTCGACGTATTAATCCACTATGAAACTATTCATAAGTTGCACTTGGCTATCCAATAGTCCCTAATGAGCTCATCCTCAACCAGCAGCAGTCTTTTAGATTAATGCATGAGTCATAATTTAATAATAAAACAGTCACGGGGCACTTTATTGTGCACTGAGCACTTTTGCTTTTAATTCAGGTATATTTTCATTGAAGGACTTTAGGTTAAAATAGAGCAAATTAATTAAGTAAGTAAATGTGTGAATAGTTTCTGCACGGCAGGCGTTAAGTGCTAATACGCCATTCTAGTATCGCAGAACCAGTAACGTGTGCAGACTGCTGGTCCTGCTGGGCTCTTAATAAAATGACCTCACAGCTACAAAGCGGTTCAGCTCAGTCCACTGCAGCGAGAACAAGAATGAGTCTAAGACTTGCATTTGGGATCCTTAAATAAACTTTGCAGCAACGCACTTGTACTGCGCTGAGGTTCTTGGATGTGCTTAAATATTTACACTTGAAGCTCTGCTTACTTGTCACAGTGAGTGCGAGCCTAGTCAGCAGGAAAAACAAAACAACTGATGGATGACTTCTGTGGCTCTGAGGGGACTTGCAAAGTTAACTTGGCTCGGGGCTTGAGACTTAAATTATTTACCAGAAAGCCTACATTACACCTGAATAGGTGAAGTTTGGCGGAAGGTGTGAAAGACAACTTAGCACTGAATTGCATGTTGAAAATCCAACACGTTTGGAGCCAGATTCATAGCAGAGAGTCCTCTTGAATCTTAGATGCAAAATTAAAAGCGTTGTCTCCGGCATCATAAAAGATTAAATAATTGCCCGAATACACTCCTAATCAAAAACTCTTAGAGTATGATATAATCTCCATATCAATGCATCATGGGATCCTGTTTGTGTTGTGTGTTGCCAACAGCTATACAAGTACACGGAACTAGTCTTGCTGCTGATGCTTAGCAGCTCCGCAGAGGCCAACTTCTCTTTGTGATTACATGCCAGAGTGCAGTGGGAAATCCGAGCTGCATCCTCAAGCTGAGCAGCTGTTCCAATCAACTGGATGTAATTCTTCACCTCAGCCACAGGTTAAGTGCCTTCCCCGGGGCTCTGGCTACATCTCTAAATGGTAGGAGATGATTCCTTTGCAGCCAAGTCAGTCTCTGGTGTCCTTCGGGGTACAATCAAACTTCCATTCCCATCTGCCCTTCCATTTTCCTCTGTCAGCGTCACTTGAGGAACGCCAGCGCTTATCATGAATAATGAATGCATAGCACCGTCATTAGTGTAAATAAATAATTGATCACAATACATGTGTAACAGAATTAGTCTTGTAGATGCAATAATGATATCTATCTTCCGCAATAGGTTTTGTGTATAGACTCCTTATACTGTACCATGTAAAGAGCATCATTTTGTATGTGCTTAAATGCCTGGCTAAACAAAAAAAAACTTTTTACATGCAATTCATTAATGTTTAAATGAATATTAAACAGGGCTTAAAGGTGAATGTTTTTGCCTAAAGGTGACTCGTGGTCATTTATATATATTTTATTAGTTCATTTCTGATTTATAATTTTGCAGAGCCTCCTGTTAATGTTGATTGGTCCACCGGTTTCCATCATCGCTTTGATTTAGACTTTAATATTTTAACAAAATTTTATTATTCATAATTTCGAGCAGCTTGCCATGAAGATATTAATGGACAAACTGGCCAAAAACCATCCAATCTAATAATAGTCACGTCAGCCTCATATTACTTTGTATTTAGTTCAAGTTAGCAGATGTCAGCAGCAAACACACTGAGTGGCTGTAAGGCAGTGAACATGATGGATATGCCTGCAAACCATCAGCACTGCAGCATTGCTATTGTTGGTATGTTGCCATGGTAGATAGCATTTAGTATTTACTCAACAAATCTGCCAGTCTAGACGCTGTTTGCCAGCGTTTGCTTTGCAAGATATACTACTGGTCAACCACTACCTGCAAACATAATAATGTACACTAAAAAGTTATATTAACAGTCATTAACTGTAAAATAGGCTGCTCCAGAATTACAGTAAGCTTCTTCACCTATTAACTCCCCACCTGATCATGTGTAGGTACCCCCTTGTGCAGCTCGTCCCCTTTTTAGGTGCAATACAGTGTCTGAAAGTCTCCTTGGGTTGGTGGGGTTGGCACCTTATGTGTTCCTGGGAGGGGCCTCCGGGGGTTGGGTTTGATCCGGCAGGTGCGCCATCAGAGCGGCATCAGGGGAGTTTGGAGGCTCAATATTTTGGACTGTTTGAGATGGTCCTTGAGACATTAGTGCAGAGTTTTTGTGGTGCATTGCTGTACAGTGTGTGTGTATAACAAAGCACTGTAAACTGGGTCCTGTAAACAGTCTTGCAAAAAATATCATTGCATTTTTAGAAGCAACTCACCAAGGTATGTACACCCTTTGATGACTGTCCCTCTTCAAATTAGAGATGACTTTGTAACTAGAGAGGATTTTCCCCTGTGGGCCGACACTGCCTGCTGCCTGGCCTGATTCAGCTCCATTAAAGAGGCCAACAGGCTACTAACCTCTGTGTCAATACCTCATAGGTTCAGCTTCGCTTACAAACTCATTTCAGCAGCGGTCACAAACACTGACCTTATTATAGTATCTCCAGGCCAAAGCAGACTGCCCCTGATGACCCCATAACAAAAGAGTCTTAAAATCAGCATTAACTTAGATGGGCCAAGGGCACAAACACACATGAGCTGGTGATGTGAGGAAATGTAAACTAATGAACTGTTGCTGCATGTCATATTTGAAAGTTTCTTTCCTCAGGGGAGGGCAAAAATCATTCTCTTTCATTTAAGAATAAAAGTAGTTATGGCCTAGTGGGTTTGTGCATCCTAATGGATGATAAAGTGCGGTGACTGAATCACACTGTGCCACATCAGTTCATTCAAATCACATTTTTATGTCCCTCCTGGGAGGGAGTTTTATTCATAAGCTCAAAGCTTAATCAACATTATGCAAGGAGGCGTTGAAAAGGATAAAATTGATTAACTGACTTTTACTATTGCATTTGTCTCACAGCGTGAATGCAGTTGGATTATGAATGGGATTTTGAATTCATTTGGCTGCAAAGTAATGTCAAAGTTAGAAATTTCACATCCCTCTTATTCATATAGCTATAGGGGTCTTACCTTAATAAAAAAAATTCATAGGCTTCCAATTCTTGTAAGTAATGGGGGCTAGGGGACCTTTCATCAGCCTCTAACCATCATTAAAACTGAGCCCCTCTATAAGCATAAACAAGCACAGACTTTTTAGACAGGAGGCTTATCATGAAAGTGCAAGAGGAACACCCTGCTGTGAGGCACTATGAGATCAGTCAACTCCCATCTCGGAATCTGACAAAATCACCCACAGCTACATAACAGTCAGACATTCACAAGCATGCACGCACTCACACACACACACACACACACACGCAAAACAACTTGTTTTAGATTTATTATATTATCTCACCCTGGGGTGAAGGCAGAAATGACAACAGTCAGTGTAAGAAATTAATAACAGCCCCCTTTAATAAATGTCACGGAGGGAAACAGTGATGTCACTTCTCTCCTCTTCCCTCAGGCAGGCTCAGGGTGTTTACCCAACACCCTCAGGTGCAGTGACTGAGACGTCGCTAGGCAACCGCACCATCACTGTTGTTGCTCTGCCTCTGGCACTCAAGTGGGAGCTTATGTGGACTTAACTCTGAAAGAGCAGCGGTGTTGAGGAGTGGAAGGAGGATTACAAGGAAAAATATTGGATTGGGCTGAGGCACAAGGGGCAAGGCCTTACCTGAATCACCACCGCCACCAGACAGAGGGGACTGTCACGCCACACTGGTTCTGTACTCAAGACTGAAAGCCGGCTTCTCTTTTTTTCCCCGTGGCTGTGCTTTCTCACAGCAGCACCATGCTTTTATATTATTAATAACAGATTGCCTTCCCTCTTGATGCCAAATGTTATGCAAAATGCAAGTGAGCGACAGCCTGACCCAGTGGTCTGCACTGACGATGAAAACATATGAACATATGAACTCTAAACTCACCCAAATGTAACCAAGATTTTAAGTATAAAGAAGAACCCAGAATCTTGTAATGAGAGGAAATGAGCTATTGCCACCTAGTGGCTTCCAGATTCATTATAAAATAAATAAATACCATGGTTCATAACCACCGATGGGTCCAAACATTATTTTTCCTGTTTGGTCTGTGCAGATACGAAAGCTGCTCCTAATCAATGTAACATCAGGCTACTGTCCCAGTGGCAGAATGGCCTAATTATTTCCAGCCTATGGTTTATAGTGAATGTAGCAGCTGATGTAGCAGCTGTTGCCAGTGCGCTGTGTGTGGACTGATAATGGAGACGGACTTGAACAAAATAGCCCCGCAAAGAACAGTAGACAGTGTGGTAACAGACTGTGTGCATGATTTCATTTCTGGGTTAAGAGCTGAGTGTTTTGCTCAAGGGAGTTTTGCTCAATAGATGGCTGTGTAGCCCCATGGGGACACGCAGAGTGTAGTACATGTGGGTTTACAGATGTTAGAGGATTAAGTAGAATTATCTGTGAACAGGTAGAGTAAGAAGGAATTAAAGGCATTGAGCTCATTCACATACACTCTTCAGTCCCAGACCCTGTGCATATACAGTTGTTCTAATAAAGCAATGCTGCCCCCTAGTGACTAACAACAAAAGTACATAAACCCGTCACATAAGTTACTGTAAAATCATTATTTATTCAAACTTTTCAATAGAGAAAACGTGATTTTCTTACTGCTGTATGCATAAATTCTCAATTCTATACAAAAACCATGTGTAAAACTAGGTGTACCATTTACAAATATACAGGAAGAAAACTCCAGTTTTTGAATTCAAACGCTAAAAACCTAAAGGGCTGTCCATTAGCACACCAAAATAAAAGCAGGTAAAGAATGATTGGAGGACATTGTCAGTCACCATTAGAAGAGTAAAAATGTGTTGGTGGGCAGCTACAAAAATAGAGTTTCAGGTAGATGTATGTTTGGTTTAGCAATACAGGTTAAAAGCCTTCAGAAAGCTAAGTTTTAGAAATGAATACAATTAAACTATTTTTTTAAAAACTAACCATTTTTCAATTAAAAAAAAAAAGAAAGAGAAAACACATAACACCCCTAGCTTCTCACACACTGAAAGTTATACACTAATTTTTAATGTCCTAAATGCACATTGTGTTTAGAATTTAAGCTACATGAAGCAACTGAGGTGTTACGTGAAATTAAATAAATAACTAGACATTAATTTAACCTTGAATTTAGTAAATAAATACAGTGAAGGAAAAGATAAAGACGGCAGATACAGAGTGAGCTACGGCTTCATTAGTAACACCGGGGCTGATTGCTTAGGGATGGTTATATGGCTTATACATTGTTAGGAAGGCAACTCAGTAGGTTACACAGTTTGCAGTTCAAACTAATTCTGCAGAAAACAACACAAACAAACAAAAAAAGAAATCAATAATCAATAAAAATTTCTTGGTGGTCTAACAAAAAAATTATTTTCATTGCTTTCGAGCCTAATGTGCATACAAACATTTAGAAAATAAACTGTACTATGTTACAGTGCATACTTGTACAATATTTTACTCATTCATACAAAAAAACTCTCTTCTTAAAACATATTCATTTTTGCACCATCATAAAGGTTAAATAAAAAGGGGCCTCAGTCAATGACTGCTCTGAAAGAAAATAGGCATCATATAAGGAGGGAGGTAGAGAGACCATCCAATATGGCTACTACTGTATTTCAGGTAATTCAGGTATTTCCGATGAGCCTTAAAATGTGCCAAGTCGCTTTTCTCCTCCTCTTCACATACAAGAGTCTCTTATGCTCTCTCTGTGGTGGGAGCTGTTGGTCTCTCCACACACTTCATTGCCCCCCCCCCCCCCCCTCTCTCCCCCCCCCCCCCTCCCCCCCCTCCCCCCCTTTTCCC
>VUQK01004244.1:4736-19809 GCA_015106715.1 Bujurquina vittata | reverse complement strand
ACCCTAGAAAATAGAAAATACCTCTTTAAGTTACAACCAAAGTATGCAGAAGAGCATCTCTGAAAGCAATATGCCAAACCTTGAAGCAGACAGGCTGCAGTAGCGGGAGAGCACACCGGGTACACTCCAGTCAGCTAAGAACAAGAAGCCAAGGCTACAGTTCACATGGCCTCACCAAAACTGGACAACAGGAGATTGGAAAAACTTGGCCTGGTCTGATAAGTCTCAATTTCTGCTGCTCATTCAGATGGTAAGGTCAGAATTTGGTGTGAACAACATGAAAGCACAGATCAAGCCTGCTTTCTATCAACGGTTCAGGCCGGTGCTGGTGGTGTAATGGTGTGGGGGATATTTTCTTGGCTCACTTTGGGCCTCAGTTGACCATCATTTAAACACCACAGCCTACGTGAGCATTGCTGCTGACCATGTCCACCCTTTTATGACCACTGTGGTTGTGCAGAAGGAGGTGATGATCAGGGGGTGATGATTGTTAAAAGGACTGGCAATAGCTCACCAATCAAGGGGATCTTTATCTAATTTCTGCACTAATGCATCAAATTGATATTATCATCAATCAGGGATTCATAATAAATTAAATCTGCCAAGCCATATTTTGATGTTCTACCTCCACAGATGACTGCCACTGTCAACCAAGACATATCTGGGCATACATGGGTGTGAGCACACAAGTTAAGTTTAGACCTCTGTACACTTTGAAGTTTGTGTGTGGGGTGACTACACTGATCCATCATAATCACCATTAAATGAGAGAGAAAACAGGGAAAGGATATTTCTGATTGTTAAATCATGATGTGAGAGCATTGGCAGAGATGTTTGATCATTTAGTTTCCTCACCTTCCCCCAGCCTTAGGCATATTGTCAGGATGGTGAAGAGTGCAGGAGAGACAGCAGATATTTTACACAGAAAAAAACTAAACTGGAAGACACAGTACAACTGTACATCTACGTTAAAAAGTTAAAGAGTGCCTATAGCTATACGTCATCGCTTAACATTAACGCTGTGCACCATCTTCTGATGGCTGCTTCCAGCAGGACAACAAAAATGGTTGGCGCAATTCTCAAAACATCTTAAACATGACAGTGAGTTCACTCTATTCAAATGGCCTCCACAGGCACCAGATCTCAATCCAATAGAGCACCTTTGGGATGTGATGGAACAGGACATTCATGGACAAATCTGCAGCAACTGTGATGCTATCATGTCAATATGGACCAAAGTCCATATATATATATATATATATATATATATATATATAAAAAAACCAACAGAAAACCAACAGAACTAAAGTACAGTTGAGTACAGTTGGGATTTCCTGTCTTATGTCACCTCAGCTGAAGCAGAGGAGGATGGCGAGTCCAGATTCTTCCTCTTCTTCCTAGGGCCAATGGCTGCCAGAGCTGTCAGGTTGGCCTCCCTTTGTCTCATTTGAGCCAACTCCTGCTGTTGCATCTGTACAAGACACACACAAATTCATCAAACACTGCATAAATACAGAGAAACAGACTTTGTGGACAGTGCTCCTCCTTTCATTGTACCTCTTTGGCCTTCTGCTTGAGTCGCAGCTGCTCTGGATCCTCTTGCCGAGCTCGAGACTGCACGGACACAAGAAGATAAAACCAACACTTTAAAAAGATAAAGAATTTGCAGAAACTTCCTGAGATCCATTTTACATCAATATCTTTTGAGGTCTGTCTGTGATGCTGGACCTTAGCTGCCTTCAGGAGGATCTCTCTCTCCTGTTCCTCTTTTCGCTGTTTCTCTAACTGGTCCAATTGCTCAAAGAATTTCAGCTGAGCACGAACATCACTGCTCTGCTCATGGTTGTTATCCTCCTGCCAAGAGAGAGTGGTGTTACAATGTTATATTAAACAGAAAGTGACCCAATACAGGAGAGATAATAGCAAGTGTAGTGACTGCAAGATATGCTTATCATTTGCAAATTAAAACTAAATGGAATTTTTTTTTCTACAAACCTTGAAACTGATGTTTTTCTGCTGGGCTACTTGGGAGACTTTTTCAAGTACGTTCTGAAGTCGCTGTTGAGCAGCGTGGGAGACATAGTTCACCACCTCAGGACCAAGTTCTGTTACACCATACCTCCTACCTGGAGCAGAAAAACCATTATAGTGTTATGAGGCTAGTAAACCAAAATACTTGGCATTGAGGTTTAGTAGACACGTGACTCCTAACCACATGATGTTAACTTGTCTGCCATTTTGGGTGGGTGACATTGCATGGAAGACACTGAGTTGTCTACAAATACTTGCCAGCTACTCTCCAAGCTATCGTAAAACTGTGGAAAGTGCAACACAAACTGGAAATTGAGAGTAATAGTTGCACATTTTGAAACGTGTTAGCTGTGGTGCTAAGGCCCAACTTTTAGATCGAAGGTGAATGTTATCAGTTTCCAGTTTGTGTCACACTTTTGTAAGTTTTACTAGATTTGACTAGTTAGCGAGTACTTGCAGAAATACTGCATCTTCCATCCAAACTACAAGTGTTTACTACAATACAAACTACAATACTCCGTTTGCAATGAAGGTCACATTGCTACCAATATCACCTAGTTACAAACCTCCAGGAACCACTCGGAAACCACTTAGGGATTACACATTCTTCCCTTGTAACCGGTAGTTGTATTGCACCCAATATGGTAGCCAACTCTCAAACAATGTGTGCATGACATCAAGAGACAAACCTCTAGTCAGTATTGAGTTTAGTGTCTCACCGATCTCCAGCATTCTCCTCTGCAGTATGACACAGGTGAGAAATGCCTCATCCTTGCAGGAATGCGTCACCGCTCCCACTGTAATAGAATTGGTGGCTAGGATATTAGCGCTCTCTTCTGACAGGTTCACTCCAGCCATGGAGGCCACGTCATTGATGTCATCATCATCTCTGTTAAAGCACATTGAGTGAGTAAAAATTCATCAGTTACACACACGATGAAATATGGCACACAATAAAACTTGAAAACTTTATTCAATTTTAACCCCCTTTATGAGCCAGCTAGTTTCTGAAGCGAGGAAAAGACACAATGACGTTTACCTAAGCCTTTAATTAATTCATTACAACTGATAGTTTCCATCTTTTAAGTAAAACATTTTTTGATCACAAACAAAATTAACAGAAAAACTAATTTAAATGCCACTTACTTGAAAGTTCCACCCGCCTCTTTGAGCTTGATTTTTTGACTTGGGGTCAAGGCTGCAATACAGATTTGTTTGGAACCAAGTGGCCCCTCTGGCTTCAGGGGAACTAGCAGTGACAAAACAGATGTCAGAAACTACATTGAGTCACAAAAAAAAAATGTTGTATTATGGCTTCCCCAATAAAAGGCACGTGCAAAAACACAGACAAAAGTGTTGTTAGACTGACATCCTCACCTGGCTGCAGCTCTTTAAGGTGGATCTGCTGCTGTCCCTGCATGATGCAAACAGGGGCCCGATTCCTGAGAGTAATGGGGGCTGCTGGTATGGTTACCTGAGGTCTCAGAATTGCTCTTTGCTGCTGAGGCTGGAGAACCTGAAAAAGTAAGGTTTAAAACTCAGATTATAACGTGATAATACTATACGCTGTATTTGTTATTGCCACTGCAGCAAGTGTAGATATTGAATATCCTTCATAACTTATTGTCATCTCATTTTATAGGTGCTTTAAAACTGTACCTAGAAATTTCTTTCACACATGTAATATTGGATGAAGCCTGATAAAACCAGAGATGGACAGTTAATTATTGGCTCTGAGTCATCTGTCTGAAAGACCTTCCAGAAGAATTGTAACCTTGGGGTAAACTTGGAGTATAATTCTTGCTTAAGTGTGAGAGGCCCAGGGTCTGTAGCCCAGGCGGGCCCCAAATTGTTAAACTAACTCACAGGCCACAATAAATAATGGAATTGCATTACCCACAACAACAATCAACAAATATCCACTAAATTCAATAATAAGCATGATGTGAGCAAGTCAACCCACTTGAGTTCAGAAAGTAATTTCTTATGTTTTTGCAATGATCACAAACTCTGACATCTTTTTTTAGCCCTAATTTGGACATATTTTGGTTATTTACTCCTTTTCTTTCTCGTGTCCATGTTTGGTGTCATTGTGTTAACTAAACCAAACAGCTCAACAAGGACTTTTCTCCATCTAAACAGGCAGTGGTCTACTAATTATCACCTCATCTAAGAAGTATCAATATTACTTCCTGGCCTTTAGAAGATTTTTACAGAGATAGCAAGAATTCAGCTCTTCACAACTTCTTTGTATATTGTTTTCAGTGTTAATGCACTACAGCAACACCAAAGCATTGTTTCAGTGGGATGTAAGGGTTAACAACACATCTTGTAACATCTGTAAGTGCAACAGCAGCTACCTGAGTCAATATCTAAATTCATTTTAATTACCAGTGAGGTCATTTGTCCTGGTTTGTTAATGCCTGGCTGGAGCTGGGGCCTACTAATTGGAGCAGGAAGGCGAGGAGCTGGGCTACCCAGGACCACTGTAGTGGGGGTGGTTGAGGTGGAAGAAACTGAACCTGAGGCTGGCTGGGGCAGCTGACTCTGCTGGATGAAAGCTGCTGAGTCTGGGGTGAGCTGCCTCAAAGCTGGGAGGCTTCTCTAAAAAAATAAATAAACATTACATTTAATGTAAAAACTTAACATACTTGTACAAAAAAAATCCCACATATTTTAATGGTCATTGTGAAAAGATGCAACAGTCTTCCTTACCTTGAGGAAAGGCACAAGATAAGGTTGGGGTGAGGAGTTGAGTTCTTTGTACAATCTGCTGGTGAATTCTTCAGCTTCCAGTTTGCCCTCCTAATGAAACAAAATAAAGTGAGGGCTGAATGGGTGTGTCAATCATCATTTTCAGAAGTCTTGATTTCTACATGCTCAGACTAAAAAAGCAAGCCTGGAGATTTTACACAAAAATGCAATCAGAATCACTTCCAAAAATATCTATTTTCTTCTTGATTTGTTCACATAAGTCTCCCAGGGATGCACCCACCCACTTTAACACCATCAAACCCCTAGTTGTTCCTGCTACACTGCTTCTCTTTGAAATTGAATTTCATACTAGTGGGTGTTGCCTTCAATCTGAAAAGCCACTTCTGCATTTTAAAATAAAAAGAATATGAGTGGGGATATCGCCCACGGTTCACTCACCAGCAGGTCTTTGACCAGCTGCCTAACACTGGCTGCAGTTTCAGTGGATTGCTTCCCAGTGGATGCCAGCTTGATCAGTGTAGACAAGAAGTTCTTACATTTTTTCACATTCTCAATTGTTTCCTGTTAAAAACACAGAACATGTTACACATGTTATACGTCACAATATTTGGAATTTCTTCAACTCAGCCTGAACTCTCACAGGTAGCTTCTTTTGTCATCTTCAGGAATAGTTCTCCAGGCTTCTTGAAGGACATTCAAAGCTCTTCTTTGGATGCTGGCTGCCTTTTGTTCTGTTCTCTGTCAAGAAATCCTTCAATAATGTTGAGGTCTGGGCTCTGGGAGACCAATCCATGACTGACAGTGTTCATTGTGTGTTTTTCTCTCCAGGAATATTTTTATTGCACTTGCAGTGTGTTTGGAATCAAGCTGAAAAATGAAGCTGTTGCCAATCAGACACTTCCCATGTGGAATTTCACTGTGGATCAAGGTCTGAAAGTACTTTTCTGAATTCATAATTCCAAAAAATTTGACAAGCTCCCCAACGCCACTGGCTGATGTGTAGCCCCAAACTATGACAGAGCCTCCATTGTGTTTTATAGATGGCTGTAGACACTCACTGTTCTACCTCTCTCCTGACCTCCTCTGACAATAATGATGGATTGACAACAATTTGAACCAAAAAAAAATTTTTTTTTCGTTTGGATTCATCACTCCATAAGACCTGTTGCCGCTGATTTTCAGGTCAGGTACAAGGACTGGATTGAAGATGCAGCAAATGTCCAAAGAAAAACCCTGAAAGACTTTCAGAAAGCTGAAGAACTATTGCTCAAGACAACAATGACAAGAAAGTCATTGTTGTAGAACTGCTCTGTGGAAGCAAAATATAAAGAAATGAGGGGGCACTCAAGACTTTTGCACAGCACTGTGTACATGCCCATTAAAGTAAATGCATCATTTGGAAGTGTCAAACTCTACAGTATATAGTACAGTGCAGCCATCTAGTAGCTTCATCTGATCCCTGGGGATTAACACAACTCACTTTGCTGACTGCTACCGAGGTAACTGTGGTCCCAGCTGTTTGGCTCACTGTCCTAGAGGTCATTCCCGGTACTGTGGCCCCAACTGAGCTCTGAAAATAAAATTTAAAAAGTAAAAGATTTATATAAACAAAATTATGTTTAGATTACTGAACTGTTTCAAAGACCACTATTTGTATCATTAGAGAACAGTGTGGGTTAAAGCTTTTTCAAAGTTGCTCAAAAATTTAGGTTTATAAGAGGAAACAGGTGCACTTCTCTTGCAGGATTTCAACTGAGTGCTCTTTCTGAAAAAAAAAGAACTTCAATGTGCCGCTTTTAAGACATTAGTGAAAGTCTGGACACCAATAGCTACCATTCTTTTTTTTTGTCTATATAACTAGTTTATAATTGGCAGACATGTTTTCTATGTGATAACACATAACTTCCCTGGGTTGAACAAGGTCCACAAGAGGCACATTTCCCAATGCCACGCATGACCACCTCAGATCACTACCTGCTTTTGTGAGCAACATCACTGTTGGCTGGACATAGTCCCACACATATAGAAGCTAATGACACCAGTGTTAAAGATAAAATCATGGCAATCCTAGTATTGATAATTTATCTTAAACTTAAAAAACAAATAAGAAAATGTCACATTTGTAGTTTTATGTTTATCAATAAAACTGCAACAACCGTTGTTAAAATGAGGGTAAAATGCTTCACACTGACACGAAGCCTTACACTGTACACTGCAGTTATTTTTCAAAAATAACTCAGCAGCAGCATTTATTCTGCATTTCTATAACAGCCCATGAAAGTATACATTAGGCCAAACTACTTGGATCTTGTTTTCTAATTGATTTTATACCCAACAGAATCCAATAAAGACATATATCACAGCAGCTACTTTGACATGAAGTAGTAAATAAACAGTAATTCACATCTAAATTAAATCTGCTATACAAACATCTTATGCTCAGACACCTTACACTCCAGTCTTTTCAGTGTCACTTTGAGATATAAATTGTTAGCATTTTCATAAATATCAATAGAATATTTTCTAATTCAAAAAGTGAATGAGGCATTTAAAACATTCCCTTTACATATATAGGGTTCTCAAAACAATTTAGATCAAGTAGGGTTTACATTTTATGGCCAATGTACCCAGAAATATCATGCTTTGGATATTGTTTTGTATCTCTAGCGCACACCATCTAACAAAGAAAATAATGTGCAGGAATCCAAATCAGAAATAAAAAAATGCTTTGATACCAACTGACCTGAAGGATAGGAGGTCTGTGAAGAGTGGTGGTCGCAGTGAGTGACGTTGGAGCTGGACAGCCTGGTCGGATGATGGTGCTGGGAGTCACTTGTCTGCTGATGACAGTGTTTCCAGGAGCCTAAGATGTGGCACAAAGCAAAACCTGATGAGCGACACGCATGTTCATACAAACATAAAATGTGGGATTCTTACAGCTTAACAGGATTTAAGAAGAATAATAAAACCCACAATATACAATCATGCTGCTCTCCGCATACCCACATATAAGTGGGTCTACAATCTAATAGTCTGCTCAACAGGTGCTTTCATGAGCCATAGGCAGGTTGAATATGGCCTGCACCGCTGACCTGAAATGAAAGCTAACTGTAGTAAAAATAATGTTCTTGGTGCTCTTACCTGGCCTGGAGGCACATTAGTTGGTGTAGTGGCCCGAGGTGCCATGTCTCCCTGCACCTGGGCTTGCATCTGGGCCAGAGTCTGCTGAGGAATCATCAGCAGCTGTCCAGTCTCACTCCGTACAAGCACCATTCCTGGCACCCATCAGAAAAAACATGACATACTATAAAAGCCAACTTCAAAATAATAACAATTATCAAAATAACAAATGATAGGCTTAGTGTTATTTAAAGTCTTCAGTGTGAATGACATCACAACCCCTATGTGTTCTCTACTAGGATAACAACATTCAGTTCTGGAATTACAGAAACTTTGCAGTCGTTCAGCAAGACAAAAACAATACTGAAACTGGTTACTTAGAAATTTATTTCTACACTTCACTAACTACAAAAATTTCTAATTACAAAAAGTTTTGGCTTTACTTACCCTGTGGGATCTGGATGTTATGGATACTGGTCTGCCCTGGAGTAGGCTGGGGTAGCCTCGGGGCCAGCATCTGAGGTGTCAGAGCCCGGATCCCGCCGGCACTGGCAGCTACTGTCGCAGAAGTCCGGGGAACACTGACGACGCCGGGAGTGATTGTGGGTTGCGGTGCTGAGTCTGTTATTGTTGTGGGTGGCTCCGCCTTGATGATGTGCGTTCCTGCGCTCGTGGACAGAGAATTGGACGGCTGGCCGTTGTTTACAAGCGAAGTTTGTGTGCCGATACCTGTCAGGCTTGATGTACTGGGTGCCACAGCGGGGCTCGCACTATTGTTTCCATTCAAAATTGCACCCGACCCCGCGGTTTGCATAGGCGCCCTGACGAGTGTCACAGTGGGTCCCGTGGCTTGGCTCACAGGCTGAGCTGAAGCAACAACACTCTGAGAGTTCATGAGCGGGGTCTGAATTACACTGTTTGAAGAGGGGGGCATTGTGACACCGGCCAGCCCTTTTGACAACACTGGTCCACTGTTGACAGCTGTGACAGATATCGCAGCGCTGCTGCTGTTACCAGTGCCACTTGTCACTATCGTCCCCCCGAGAGCGGCAGCGCTTCCTGAATTATGAGAGTTCATAGTTTGGCTCCCATTGAAAGTCTGTGCGGAGTATGAGCCTATTTTTCCCTGGTGATTAGGGAGAAAAGTCACACCGCTACTAACAACAAGTGTTTTGCCAGGGTCGTGTCCCGTGTTGGAGTCCGTGCTGGCCGTCGATGCGTCCATAGCTGAACCATGGGGAGCTCGTTATGTAGAGACCCCCTACTCTTCAACTTGTTTAAAAAGGAGCACAAACAATCTTGAATGTGATGGGGCAAGGCTATGACACAGTATCCGCTTTTCTTTGTCAGCTCCGGCGCTCGCTTTTTGTGTATAGTAAGTGAGACAAAGAGAAAAACAACATTAGTAGTTTACAGCGTACCTGCTTTAGCAATCGTCTTGACCAAGTCCCAGCTGGGCATTAGCTCGAGCAACCCCCTTGTCCCGGAACTATAGCCATGTAATTACCAGCAGACTCGTGCCTAACCCAGTGGTTGTTTTGACACAAGAACGACAATTGTGACTCTACAGACCGTGCCGGATGACAAACTACCGCTTTATTCACCCCTGTGAGTAAAAAGAGCTCATCCAGCGGGCCGGAGGCAACCGCCATCTTCACACTCCTGCGAGCTTGTGAAAAGTGAGGTACTTACCGATTGACATGCGCCTGCGCAGAACAGCTGATACGTCTCCGAGCAGGGATTTCTGAGAGCTGTGATTGGCTGCTCCACACGTAAAAGGCGGTACCAATGGCTTCAGCTGTCATTCCACGGGATGCGAGAGACGGAACAACATCGTCGAGGAGATAATCTGGCTTCGTTGAACGTTGCCCTGTCGCCGCCGTATTTACGTTTAAACGATATATAAATATCGTTTCAAAATTTCACCGTGTGGGGTTTAGTAGAACAAAAATGAGGTTTGCAGCGAGCTAACAAACCAAATTTCTAAGCTTATTTGCGTTCGATGCGCTGTGCAAGATGGCTGCAGTGTTATAGCCTACTGAAGTTGCTGTTGTGATGAAGCGTTTGAGGGCGCCCCACCCTGCTTTAGAGAGGAAATGTACAGTGCTGTCAGCCAGTCATGGGATTTAGTGCTTTTTTTCTTTTTTTTTAAGCGCATCGACTTCTCCAAAAGGAACCTTTTGTTTAGTTTTGCTTTCATTTTTGAGTTGAAATAAAGATCCAGTGGTGCCAAAGTTTTTTTTTTATTCCTTTACAAAATTGTGCACTTTGGGAGACACTAACCAACAATGTTCCAAACAGGTTTAAAAAAAAAAAGAGAGAGAGAAAGAAAGGCGGGGGATAACTGGAGATACATAATGTTTAACTGTGCCAGAAAATGGAATTATATTGGCTAAATAAGTTTATTTTTCAAATTAAAGATTTGCCCTGTGCTTCAAATATATTTTTCTTACAAATTTTATTTGTAGTGAGATGGAGCAATATTAGATAATTTGATGTTTTTCATTTTGATCCACTGTATTTCATACACTCACCAGACACTTTGTTAGGAACAGCTTGCTACTACCTTGGACCCTCTTTTACCTTCAGAGTGTTTTTAATTCTTTGTGGCACAGATTCAGTGAGCTGCTGGAAACATATGACAGCATTACACAGTTGTCACACAGCCATGAGAAGCTTCCTTTCCACCACATCCCAAAGGTGCTCTATTGGACTGAGATCTGGTGACTGTGGAGGCCATTTGACTACAGTGAACTAGTTCATATCTGTGGCATGGTGCCTTATCCTGCTGGAAGCTGCCATCACAAGATGAGAACACTGTGGTCATAAAGGAATGGACATGGTCAGCAACAATACTCAGATAGGATGTGGGATTATGCTCCATTAGTACTAAGTGGCCCA
This sequence comes from Bujurquina vittata, assembly GCA_015106715.1. Lineage (NCBI taxonomy): Eukaryota > Metazoa > Chordata > Actinopteri > Cichliformes > Cichlidae > Bujurquina > Bujurquina vittata. The sequence continues at coordinate 9,042 of VUQK01004244.1, read as the reverse complement.
AAGTGTGCCAAGAACCATCACATTACCAGAAGAAGCACAAACTATTGACACAAAGCAGGATGGATCCATGTTTTCATGATGTTTACACCAAATTCTGACCCTGTCACCTGAATGTTGCACCGGAAATCGAGTCTCATCAGACCAGGCAACATTTTTCCAATCTTTTATTGTCCAGTTTTGGTGAACCTGTGTAAACTGTAGCCTCAGTTTCCTGTTCCTAGCTCACAGGAATGGCACTCAGTGTGCTCTTCTGCTGCTGTGGCCCACCCACTTCAGGGTTTGAGGTGTTGTGCATTCAGAGACGCTCTTCACCTCAGGTCAGTTTTTATTTAATAAAAACAGTTTTTGCTGCAGTCTATGACAGTTCAGTTTATGGTTATTTAATTAAATAATTGTACAATATAAGTAGAATCCATTGATGGAATAGCAACCTCAGTTTATTTGTTTTTTTAATTGAGAATTTCATTATTTCTGCCATTACTGGATAAAAAATGAGATTTACAGAAAAACTGCTTCAGTGTTTCCAGTTTAACCATTTTAATCTGATCTAAGATCAGATGATCTTGCTCTCTGACAGCCACAGCAGAGACGTTTCACTGAGCTACTGTGAAAGGTCAGAGGTCAGTCATAGGTTCATATTTAGCTGAAAACATTCAGATCAGCTTTCCAAGTCTGTAATGAATATAAAGTTTTACCAAAACAAGCAAATATGTTATGATAAATTTTTCAGTTTTATGGATTTTAAATATTTCAGTACAGTTTAGGAGGATGAGACAGACTGGATGAGCTGGAGAATGACCGGAGCCTGAACTGGATCTGGGCCTGATCCGGTCTGAACAGAGCCTCTGATCACCGGTTTAGGTGATTTTCAGTGGAAAATATGTGGAGACTGAATCTCAGACACCGTAACTTTTAAAATGACATCATTTAAGTCACTTTAAATCCATTTAGTTCAGTTTTCAAGTCTCACTTAAACATTCACATCCTCTCTAAGACCCAGACATTTTTCCATCCAAAGTGTGTTCTGTGTTTAAAGCTTCATCCAGATCAGTGTGATATAACAGTGATACTACAGTAACTACAGCTGACTGTAAGGTCTGACAGCTGCAGCTGCCTCATTATAAATCCGTGACATCATCGATGTCTGCGTCCTTACAGCCTGTTGACGAGTAAACGACTGTAAAAGCTTCATGGTGCGCACAAAAATAACAAACTAACGCCTGACTCGGATTTCAGTGCTTGTAGAAACATAAACGTCTGCAGATGAATTCGCTCCTCTGATCGCTTTGCATCGGCTTCATGAATGAGGAAATGAATCGGAGGGGCGGTTCAGGTGCAGCCGGAGGGGCGGAGTCAGAGAGATCCTCAGAGGATGTTGGATAAAAGCTGCCAGCGAGCAGGTTAGGCTCACAGAGGCTCAGTTAGCTCTCTTTATGGAACTGAAAACCCGAGTTTCCCTCATTTTAGGGTTAACAAGCCCAGAGTTGTTAGCTAAACCTGCTTCCTGGAATAGGCCCCTGGTGTATGCCGACTAAATAAAGAAACGACCCCCCCCCTCCCCGGTGTTACAGCCAGGTGGTCGAGCCAGCTGCAAAAAACGTGCGCGTCACAGCCAATCTTATAAAGCGCACAGGTGTTCTTTATTGAGCACATTACTCATTAGCTAAGGTGTGTGTGTGTGTGTGTGTGGCGTGGTTTCAGACTTTGTAGCTTAGCTGCTTCCTTTCGTTCTGAAACCACATTTTTCATTGCAAGCATGAGTGCCAGAGGAGGAACTCCTTATATTGGCAGTAAAATCAGTTTAATATCTAAGGCACAGATTCGTTATGAGGGAATATTGTCTTCTGTGGACACAGACAGGTCCACAGTTGGTTTAGCAAAAGGTAAGTTGATACTTTGCAGAATGTGACTTGGGGTATGCATTTTTATTATCTGCATATTGAGTCTTGAGCGAGTTTTGCTGGGGATTAAATAACAGGCTGCCTGACTTTATTTCAATTCACCTCATATTTTTCCCAGTTAAATCTTACGGAACAGAAGATCGGCACACAGATAGACCAGTGCCACCAAAAGATGAAGTTTATGAATACATTATCTTCAGAGGAAGTGACATAAAAGATATTACTGTGTCTGAACCACCAAAGCCACACCATGGACTTCCCCAGGACCCTGCTATTGTTCAGGTAAATGGGTAAAGGTGAATCAACTGACTTGAGTTTGGTTCCTCATTGTATGTTCACTTTCATACAAAAGTTTGTTCTAAAGTTCTAAAAGTTTGTTTTCTTTGTTGTTGTGGGTTTAGTCATCTATTGGCAGCTCCTCTGCGATGTATCATCCACGTTGGAGTCCTTACAGAGACATGATGCCCACCTACAATCAGCTGGCTGCTAGTTCTCTACTCAACCAGCAGTACAATGCAGCACTGGGGCTAGGTACAGAGTTCCTAAAACAGTAGTTAGCTTAGTAATGTATGTATTTAAATTTCTATCCCTCATTGTGTTTTTCTCTCAATTCCAGGACTTCAAGGCCAAGCTAGAAGAGCCCCTATGGTTGAACAGGCTGTCCAGACCATGCCTTTGGCCAGTGCCGCACAGAAAAGGGGAAAGCCTGCGACCCAGCCACCAAACAAACCTCTGATTCGTCCACCCCAGCGCTCTGGACGTTCTGGTGCTCAGGTTCAGAAGGAGAATATACCCACCAGTAAGCTCGTTTAACAGGGAACATTCACTTTCATGAGAACTCCCTTTAACTGTACTGCTTTTAAGCCCTCTGTGATAATAAGGAACACTTTGGCATGTTAACATTTTAGAGCAGACACTATCTCGGCCAAGTGCTGCCGCCACTGAAGTTCAGAACATTGGGAACCAAAAACAAAGGCCAAAACAAGGTATCAAAATTTAAAATGTGCAATGCTAATTCATACTGACTGGCAATATTTGGTTTCTTTGATGGTCTCTGCTGACAAATGACGAAGGCAGCCGTAATTTCATCAGAGTAAACCAAAGCTTGCTTTCCTGTTTTCAAGCATTAAATTGCAAAACAAAAGATTTCATACTAGATGAACAGGCTTGAGAACCAGTTTTAAGTTTTCCCTTGTATTCCAGGCAGTCGCAGGCCCAGGAACAGAAGTAGAGGGCAACTAATGGTGAAAAACTCAAAGGCTACAACTTTGGAGTTTGAGTCCGATTTTGATTTTGAAAGTGCAAATGCACAGTTTAAAGATGATCTCACAAAGGAGGGTGTGGGTATGTTTCTCTTTGTATATTTTTGAATAATAAAGGTGTCCAATCAGCTCTTTAAGCTCTTTTAATAATTTTTTTTTTTGTAGTTGAGGATTCTTGGGAGGCCCAGGAGAGCCCTCCTGAGCAGGAGGAGGAACCCCTCAGAGATAAGTACTATGACAAAGCCAGATGCTTCTTTGACAACATCTCAGCAGACCTTAAGCCCAGGTGATCTTAACCATTTGTCTTTGTCATACCACAGTGTTGAAAGGCTTTGCAAAATACTTACCCTCCCTTCCAATGTGACATTTTTAGAAGGACCACCTGGGCTGAGGAGAAAAGATTGAACATAGAAACATTTGGAGTACCTGGTCGCTTCCTGAGAGGCCGAGGATTTAGGGGTCATGGACGCAAAGGGCAGAGTGCCGCTGAGCAGCGAGTCCTCCCAAAAGTTGGTAGTGGGAGAGTGTGAGGGGTTTTTTTTGGTTAACTATTGTAAATGTTGCAGTTTCCTGCTTATTTAAGATATACCTCTTTGATTTCCACCCTCTGCATAAGCACTCAAAGTGAAGATTAGTTTTTTTTGTTTGTTTTTTGTTTGTCCCAATTGTGCATTTGGATTTTGGGTCCTAAGATGTAATGGGAGAACAATTTCTTTTAATCCAATAACTGTGCACTTGGAAGGAAAAGAAAGACGGCATGCAATGTGGAATTTTGTCTTTTGAACGGACCAGCAGGAATGTTTTTTTGTTTTCTTTATTGTTAAATGTATGAAATTAAATGTACCTAACTGTCCAAATGTGATCCCAATGGGTTATGGAAGGCAGTCTTGTCAAAATTGGATAGTGGTACTTTTGTTTTTCTTTCAAGTTTGTGAAATGAAAACTGAAGAAACTTGTGACAGTTATTAAATACATGTGATTAACAATACGGCTCTCTGGTGGTATTGCTCACACAGAAGTGGTTAAACCACTAACAAAAATTCACCTGAAAAGCTAATAGAATCCAGGAGTTAAATGTGTTCTTCCACACAGTCAGAACAAATATTCTGTCACAGAACACATTCAGGCTTGTATTTGTGGGCT
>VUQK01004240.1:3407-15945 GCA_015106715.1 Bujurquina vittata | reverse complement strand
AGGAGTGTTGCTTCTCTCTCACAGTGATGTAATATCCTTCATGACAGAAATGTTTGACGTGTTTCACAGATTTGAAGAAATTAATCTACAGCTATTTATATACAACCAATCCCCCCCCAAAATACTGGAAATCACTTTTTGGCACAAGAATTTAAATAAAAGGGACACAAAAGTCCATTTTATTTTATTTTATTTTATTTTATTTTATTTAATTTTTTGGCACAAGACCAGCTATTCAGTTGACAAATTGCTCCACTGCCACTGTGTACAGTGTGGTCATGTACATTTTGTGTACATGCAATGGAGTACAATAATTTGATAGGAAGGAGTATATCGGATACCAAGATTTCCAAACGTTTTCAACACCAGAATGTACTTCCTATTCTATTAAAATACCAAAGAAACAGGAGAAATATTTTCTTCGTACATTTTGTCTGTATGTTCCAAAATATGCTTTGGAAAAGTTTAATTTTGAATGACCCCGTAATGTGCTGGAAAATTGTGGAAATTGACCTTGAAAGTGCTTAAAGGGTGCTTGAATTTTATCCTGGAAAAGGTGTACGAACCCTGAGTATTGGGAAATGTAACCCACAGACTGTATTTGACTGGTTTCCTTGTCTTTTTGTACAGACACACATTAAGCTGCTCTGACTTGTGCTCAGCCTTCTCTTGTTTGATGATTTATTTTCACAGCACAAAGAAGAAGAAGATGGCTGATAAAATTCTACCTCAGAGGGTGAGTATTAATCAAACCACGGTGCATGAAAAATCCATTAATTCCTGCTTTGATTTTGTTGGAGATTACATCTGGCAGTCCATGTGAACTTTAATTTAAGTGGCTCCAAACAAAGGACAGTTGAAGTGCCCTGGTTAAAATGCTGGGACTTAGTGCGCACTAACCATAAGCACTTGGGGCAATTTACTAAAGATTTTAGCTCTGTGTAGCTTATAATGGGGACACACAGAGGTTTTAATTGTGGTTACAGTAATGAGCAAAATTGTTATTAACTCTAGAAGTATTTTTTCTTTCACTCCACCTGAATTCCCTGTCTTGGCTCTCACTGTGTGTGAAAAGAGGCTGCAGGTTGAACATAAACTGAACTCGTGATGATGACATAATCTTTTGATCTTGTATCATCAAACTTTTTTGATGAGGAAATACAGAGGCTGCTTGTGCTGAATCATGTAATACATTTTACAGTCAGCACGCTTCTGTTTTTATTAACAAATGCAAGTGAAACACTCACACTGTCAACTCCTACGTCATCATCCTCGCATTTCTGCTGTTTTTCCAGAACACTAAGAATAAGTGATTTAATGTGGCCTTTAATGTGAATATACTGACTGGGGGGTTGTTAGTGAAAGCTCACTTCAGCCAGGTTTCAACTCATAACTATGATTGATGGCATGCCAATGGCCCAAATGGGCCAGCAGCTGGCAAGTCAACTTTTGGCATTCCAACATCAGGTCATTGGTTATGTTGAACTACAATTTTAGGCACTCGCGCTGTTGCCTGGTATGAGGATGTCAATGATAAATTGGACCGAGTTACGATATTATATCTTTTTAACACTTGATATAGCAAACTTCTTTATCTCACAGCAGTATTGTTTTGTCATAAGAATGTTATAATTCAAAGTTGAAATCTCCTTTTCGTTTTTTCATACATCCTAAAATGGCCCATTTGTTGTCCAGCTACAGAGTAGATTGGCGAAAATGCTTCCATAAGAGAACACCAAATTGAAGTATGAATTTAAACAGTGTTGTGATAATAAAATGTCTTCTGCAATGGCTTTGCTTTTCTGAAGAGAGCTTTCTCCCTCGTTCTCTTGGTCTGTCAAGCTTGAGATTCATTTTCAGCAGAAATAGACCCAGCATGTAAAGCTAGTAGAGCGGGTAACAGATACGTGGTCACTCGTGGTTCACAGACCCGGTGGATGCATACATAGTCAAGCTGGGATCAAGCAGTATCAGAGAAACTGGGTATTCTCAGACTGACAGATGGAAAAAGAAGCTCAGGTGACTTTAAATTAAGGAGCAGCACTGCTTCACATGCTTATTTTCAGTCATTACCAATCAAATGCAATTTTATGTTTTTGATCGTTGATAATTAGCCTGATTACCAGCTGGCACAAGTGTAGATGACAGCAAGTAGTTATTTCCCTCTTAATGTTTCTGTTGTACTTATTGAACATTGCACCTAGGGCTATACAATTAATCATTTTTAATATCAGTTACAATTTTGGCTTCCAAGGACTGTTAAAAACAAGATGATTAAGAGAAAACAAGTTTTGTGTCACATTCTATTTTGCAGTTATTCCTTTGGTATCACTCAGCCTAAAAAGGCTGATGTGGTTTTATTGTCACCCCATCGGGCAGGCAGGTGGCCAGCTTTCAACTTTCAGAATTATGTGAATTACAATTTTCAAATTTATACCATAGATACATCTACTACAAATCTTGGACAAGTTTGAATCTCAGCAGCCTTTTTGAGTGTTCTGAAAACCTTGTGAATGCAACAACTCTAACGATGTCACCTAACATTGATTCATCCACTGAAAATCTTGGATGAGTTAGTTTGTACTGAAATAACGCCAGTCACAGAAAGTGACTGTATTTTCAGTGGTTCATATTTAAAATAATTTTAACATTTCCTATTCCTGGTTTTTACTCAGCCATTTGCTTTTGAATTGACATGGTGAATAATGTCACAAAACTTCTTATGAACCCCATTAAGATCTACTGAGATTTGGTAATTATACGTTCTAGAACTTGTGCTTTCAGGGGATTTGTGCCATCTAAAGAGTCTACTGCCAGGAAGCTGGGGGGGAGTACTGGCAGCTGACAGTATATATTTTTTTCCCCTTTCAGCATATGCCTTTGAGTACCATTGTTTCTCCATAAAGGTCAAAATTCACTCATTGTTTATTTATTTTCTCATTAAAGTTCAAGGAAATCTGCCTGAATTAAAAAGACAAGCTTTCTTTCTTACTGTAATTTAATGAATCCACTATCTTTTCAAAAAGATTGATTACTAATGCTCGATAATCGTGCTGAAGTACTGGCCAGAATAACTTATTTGCTTATTTTTTTCTAAACGCACCTGTAGTCACCAGTATCCTTTGTGTCTTAGATCAGGGAACTGGTCCCAGAGTCTCAGGCTTACATGGATCTGCTGGCTTTTGAGAGGAAGCTGGACCAGACCATCATGCGCAAGAGGCTGGACATTCAGGAGGCCCTCAAAAGGCCTATTAAGGTATATTTCAGTCAAGCACATCACCCTTTAATCATTCTGTTTTAAGCTTCAAGTGTAATTCGGTGCCCACGGGGGTTCTGTGTTACCTTTGACTGGTTGTTAAGAGTGATTTCATTCAGTGAAGACTTATTCAGAACACATTTTACAGAGTACTGCTTATTTCCTCTTGATCTTCTGAACCATGTATTTGTTAAAATGACTACCTGATCTGAAGCAGAGTGAATCTAATCTTTGCCTTAAATATATGAAATGGAGTCAAACAGAAATTAAATTTGGTATTTAAAAGCGTGGGGATTTTTTGTGTATGATTGTCAGTGCAGCTATGAATCCTGTTTTGAGTAAGTGATGGCATGCAAATTTAAAGTTTCTTTTCAATTATTGTTTTCAGCAAAAGAGAAAACTTAGGATCTTTATATCTAACACCTTCAACCCCGCAAAGCCCGATGCTGAGGATGGAGAGGGCACCGTTGCATCATGGGAGCTACGTGTTGAGGGGCGTCTGCTGGAAGATGTAAGCTTGTCAATTTTATTCACTTTTGTTTATTTGTGGCTTCCCAGATGAATTTTTTAGATTATTAGGCTTGCAATGGTGGGATAGTGTAAAGTTTGTTTTTTTTCTCCATTGTGCTGTCAAAAATAACCATCAAAACCATCTTTTTAAAGGACTTGCTAGGTTGCATGTCCTTAAGACTTTACATTAGACCCAAGATTATCTGTGTATTTCTTTTCTTATTTGTTTGTGGAAAACATTTCTACCTAATATCAATAACTTTTACCTAAGATGGTATTTCATTTTGTGTGCAGACGGCTGTGTCTAAGTATGAAGCCACGAAACAGAAGAGAAAGTTCTCCTCATTCTTCAAATCTCTGGTGATTGAACTGGACAAAGACCTGTATGGTCCAGATAATCACCTTGTGGAAGTAAGAAGTTTTTTTTAATTAGATCTGAATGTTCATTATTTTTCTAATTGTGTTTTTGTTGACTTTCTTTTTATTCGTATTAGAGTAATTTAAAGTGTAATATTCAAGATTTCTCCATTGATTTTTTTTAAAGGTATTTTGTTGTCTTGTGTTGGCATCATCCCATATATTTTGGTAAATTCATTACTTGTTTCTTTAATGTTTCTTGTATCATTTCAGTGGCATAGGACTGCCACAACCCAGGAGACTGATGGTTTCCAGGTGAAGAGGCCAGGTGATGTGGGTGTTCGTTGTACCGTTCTTCTCATGCTTGACTACCAGGTAAATAATTGAAGCTGACTCTGCTTCTCTGTGGTAATTTTTCCTGCAAGTGCTCTTCAAACATTTCTTAATGAATTAATTTGCCTTTTCATCTTTCTGCACGCACCACAGCCCCCTCAGTTCAAGCTGGACCCCCGACTGGCCCGTATGCTGGGTATCCACACCCAGACCAGACCTGTCATCATTCAGGCCCTGTGGCAGTATGTGAAGACCCACAAACTCCAAGACCCACATGAGAGGGAGTTCATCAACTGTGACAAATACCTGCAGCAGGTGAGAGGAGTCGCCTTTTCACACATTAGACGTTATTGAAGTATTACATTTTGTTACTTTACATTCACCAAAAGCGGCCCCTCTATTTCTTAAGCATGGTGAATGCTGGCTGTAGCTGGTGGGTGGAAGGAGCAACAAGTCTCATAGTTCTTCTGGATCCTGCTGTGGATGTTATATAGCCCGTCTTCCTCTCTCTGTGTATCTGTCCTTGTATGGAGACATTCTCTCTTTCTGGGTCACTGTCTGGTCTCCTGGTGCTTTTTCTGCTCAACTATGATAAACACGGAACTGTAAAAGGTTAATGAGTTATTCCTACTTAGTTGATATAATTTCAGAGTTTCTAATAAGCGCCATCCAGGTCTAACATCTTCTGAATGCAGTTTTTCTTAATGTAAACAAAAAAAAAAGTTTGGCAAGCTGTGTATTCTCGTGGATGCTTCAAAGTAGTGAAGATATGTTTATCTAAACATTGTTTTAATTTTTTTAATTTGCAGATCTTTGAGACTCAGAGAATGAAGTTTTCTGAGATCCCACAGCGCTTGCATGCACTTCTCATGCCCCCGGAGCCCATCATCATCAACCACTTGATCAGGTATGCTCTGATTCAGCCCAAGATAATTTAGAATAGAATAAATCTGCTACTTATTAAGTTTGTATATAAATGTGTGTGATTTATAAACAAAACAAAAAAAGTCCTATTCTTGAAATTCCTTGTTTTGTCAACTAATTAAAAAAATGACAATGAACCCCAGCAGAGTGTGTGAAAACTGAATCATTTTGGTCGTCATATAAGGGCTGATTGGACCTCAAGGTCAGAGGTCAAGTTGTCTGAAAATCTTGTGAGCACAATAACTGGCAAAAGATTTCACCCAGGATTTTCAAATCGATGATGTGACGCATTTTCTACAGCTTGGTTCTTATAGAAAGCAACAATGGTCCATATTTATTATGATTTATTATGATTTATTATTCCTGGTTCTTACTTAGCCATTTGCAGGTCACTAAGGTTCACGTGCACCCCATTAAGATCTACTGAGACCTAGTAATTATGTGTTTTAGAACTTGTGCTTCCAGGGGATTTGTAACACCTAAAGATTCTGAGGGGTAGCACTGGTGGCTGAGAGTAAAATGCTTAAGACTAAAATGCTTAATTTTGTAGACTGATGCACGCTTTGACCAAGCGGTTGTTTCTCCTCTACTTATTTATGGTATGGTATCTATGGTCCTAATTGGCACCAAGCGCAAGATGCTATTAAAATTTGACCCATATTAGGATTGGATTGCTCCTGTTGTTGATTAAATGAGTCATGTGCTGCTAATGTGATGTAACCACATACTATAAAAAATAAATGTACTGTATACACTTAACTGTGTTGTTATGATAGTGTGGACCCCAATGACCAAAAGAAGACTGCCTGCTATGACATTGATGTGGAGGTGGACGACACGTTGAAGACCCAGATGAACTCTTTCCTTCTCTCTACAGCCAGCCAGCAGGAAATAGCAGGGCTGGACAACAAGGTGCATACCTCACCCAGCAGTCACTAGCTGTTCTTTTTATGGATGTTACTGAGTTTCGTGTTTGTCCTGGCAGGGCTGTGTTTTAGACAGGGCTGTGTTTCCACAGTGGGAGTAGTGTTTCCTGTTTCCTGGAGTTTTATGCAGGCTTTTGATCATTTTAACTACTAAATCGCCCCCTTCTGAAAGGAGGAGGGGTACTCCCACACAAAGGTGTAAGAAGTTTAAGATGGAACTTACTTATTTACCTTTTGATTTTTAACAGTGAGCAGTTATTTTTAAGGTGAACATCTTCCAAAATTTTAACAGTTTAAAACAATTGTGAATGTGCTGAGGGTTTTATTTATTTATTTAATGTCTAAAAAAAATATATTTGATTGAACTCATCATTTCGATTGCCTCCCATTTTTGTCAACCTGCAGAGGGCAATTTCACACACATTTGCTCTCTCAAAGTGCTGCCTGTGTATTATTGCCTTCTTACCCCATTTTGAGGTCGATCGGGTCTTCTTGACCTCCTGCTAGTGGCCATTATCTTGGCTGAGATGGCTGTAATCACATTGATAAGGCACAAAGCCATTCTGCAAAAAGACGTCCCTCTGTGGAGTCTTTGTTCTGAGGCACCTGAACAATCTAAAAACAGATTGTTTACAGGATACAGACGCCTTTCATTTTGTTACTTTCTTTTGGGTTTGGTGAGAATTGCTGTTATACATCCTTTTCCTGGTGGCCTAATATGATAAAAACAAAAATTTAAAAAAAAATGTGTAGCCTTGCCTGTTTAACTTCTCTCTGTTTCTATAATGCATTTTGAGAGCATCTTATAACTGAGACAGGACCAGTTTTATACCCAGCACCTCAGTTTAAGTTTTCCAAAATAGAACAGATATAATGACCGGCAGCATTTCTGAGCCAAGGCTTCATGGTCAGGCTTTGCAGCCAATAGAACAGTAAAAGTTTGGATTTGTTGTTACCTCTGCCAAGGAGGTTTTGTTTTTGGTAGCGTGTGGGTGCGTGTCATTCTGTCTGTAAATATGATAGCTCAAAAAGTTTTGAATGAATTCTCATAAAATTTTGTAGAGTGGCGTTATATTTAAAAAAGAAAAATCACATCCACAGAGGTCCTCAAGGTCAGCTTAATGATTGGTCTAAAAGTTGACAGAAAGTGCTTCTTGTTTGATTTTTTTTTTTTCAAATGAGGCTCAAAATAGATCTGATTACATTACATATAATTATTATTTTAAATATTAAGGCTCCAATACGTGTATTAAACCTCAAGCTGGACTGTAAACCTGGAAGTTATCTGGGAACCCTTAAAGAGTGCTGCATAGGTGTAGATAGGTGCAAGCATTAAAGAAGAGAAGGTTGAAGGCAATATTCGTAAGGAAAGTCTTGTGTGAGTCGAGTGAACTGTGATGCACTTTGAAGGTACAGATTCCGGGGCCCCCTTCCTGCAGTTAGTCACCTCTGTATTCTGATAATTAGTCTGTTTTAAATTCCAAAAGGAATCCGGGGTCACATCTGGGGCCTTGTTTTTATAGCAGAGATAATGGAGGTCTGAAGCATGAATCCCCAAAAGAGGGCCTGTTGATGAGTGCACTCTGAAGTAAATGTCTCCCCTTTGATGACTGTATGCATGTTCACTGTTGCTGCTTAGTGACTATGGTACCTTTTAATTACAGCCCAAGGTTTTGTTTTTAGGGATGTGCATGACTAGATGATTAAATGTTGCTGCATTCACTAGCTGGCACCAGAAATACTAGTCAGTTAAATAAATTATTCATATTTTATTCATGTAAAACATTGGGTTGGGGCTACGGACAGAAAACAGCCACATGAATTAGAACAGTAAGTATTCTAAGAATACTTTGAAAATGAATGGCTGTATTCTGACTCTGTAAACAGCTTATAACCCCTCAACTGGAGAGATGTTTTACCACATTCTGCACTGCCCTGTGGTCATTAACCTGCAAGGGGAAAAAGCCTAGCACTATTAACCATGTTCAGCAAACTAATCTGACACTGTGTGTTTGTGCAATATTATGTCTGTCTGTCTCTCTATCTACACACAAGATGCAGTTTCCCTTTGTTATTGTAATATAGCCCATTTTAGCAAGTTTATTGACTACACAGCAGTCAGAAATAGTAGCTGCCAGAGAAAACAATAGGAAAGATGTATCAGCGTAATTAAAGCTGTTAAAATTGCTCGTATAATTTATGGTGCCATAAAAGAATTATAATGAAGGGATGTCCCTGGTGTAAAAGTTTTGATCTGAGGAATACTAAACCCCTGTCCTCAGATATTCTGTTTGATTGACTATGTCAAGTCCTTTAAAGTAATGGGCCTTCTCTGGTGTGTGATTCTTCTCAGATCCATGAAACCATTGAGACCATTAACCAGCTGAAGACCCAGAGGGAGTTCATGTTGAGTTTTGCCAGAGATCCTCAGGGCTTTATCAACGACTGGCTGCAGTCCCAGTGCAGAGACCTCAAGGTGAGTTTTTATCCTGACCTCAAAGAGTATCTTAAACTAGCATTATACTTTTTCTTTAATCACAGTAGATATCATGTGTCTTCTACTTAAAAAAAATAAATAAATCATTCTTCCAACACACCTCACTGTCAGTGTCCATGTAGAATGTTTTTTTTTTTTGTAACATTTTCAACCACATAATGCTTCACATCTAAATGTGGACTTCTGGTTCGTGCAGATGAGCATGTGCTGAGTAATCCTTTTTACCACACAGTCGTTCAGAAATAAACCCCTTATGGATCAGAAAGAGGATGGAGCAGCAGTACAACTGACAACCTTAAAAGATAAGAATGCAACGCAGCAAAAAGACGCGTAGCATCACAAATAGAGAGAGATGTGACTCGTGCTTTCTTCTGCCAGATATTGTCATTTTGTTCTGCCATAGTCTGATTTCACTATTTTTATTTCTGCCTACTCTGAGCATAAAGCATCCATTTTTTACCCTTCCTTTAGAACAGGGGCCCGTTTTGATTCCTCAGGTCTGTTTGTGTTTTGATTTATGTAAAATAAACAAGTGACCCAACAGCCTGTAAAAATTCATTTAAATGCAAAGCTACAAGCAGATTACAGATGGTTTATTTGTAGACATAAAGGAATGTCAGGAAGAACAGAAGTAGAAGATGGCAGAAAAGACACCCTGCCAGATCAAAATATCACACTAGTAGTTGATCAGACAATTTAATGAAAGCCACCTGCCATGCATGAATTTAAATATCATGGGTGAGACATATTAGGAGGAAACAAAGCATCAAGTGCCATTATGCCACAGGGCATGTGGATTTGTACCTGGGTAATCCACAGATTTTAGAGTTTAACAGTATTTGGTCCTTCTGTGGTTTGCTTTGTCATGCTGACTTGAATTTTCATCCACTGCTTGAATGTGTAAAGGGGAAACTTCAGATCATTCACACAAACCCCAAGCTGCTCAATCAGGTGTACCAGAGTCAAAATGGAGCATGAAACATTTAATAACATGTCTGACTGAATGCACGCTCACCCCCCCCCCCCCCCCCCCCCCCCCCCCCCCCCCCCCTCCCCCCCCCGCCCCCCCCCGCCCCCCCCCCCCCCCCCCCCCCCCCCCATCTTCCTTTGAGCGGGGCGGTTAACTGCTTGTGACCAGCTGTCACCCACCTGCAGTGTTTGCTCAGTCGGATCGCTGCAAAATTGAACAAATTCAGCCCTGAAGCTCACTAGTTGCTCTCAAAGCTAATCCCCAGTTGGCCTTGCAGAGACCCTGCGCCCTTTAATTTATCAGCTGTAGCGCTAGTTTAGATCGAGTTTGATATAATACTCTTTCTGTTAACAGACCATGACAGATGTGGTAGGAAACCCAGAAGAGGAGCGAAGAGCAGAGTTCTACTACCAGCCGTGGGCTCAGGAGGCCGTCTGCCGTTACTTTTACTCCAAGGTAATTCAGCGTTTCTATTCATCTTGGTTTTATGTTCTAGCCGTGCTATCAGAGAGGTCCTACCAAATAAATTTAGGTCTACACTGACATTCTTGGTTTTCAGATGGTGAATTTGTTACTTTAATACGTCGTACTGTGTTTAATGCAGCTTATTGTTTTCAAAAGTGGCTCAGTGGAATTTGTCATGGTGTTAAGTCATCCAAATAAACAACTGATGGGATGTCAGTTTAGATTTTTTTCCATTTAGATAAACAGAAAAAACATTTTCATATCAAATTATAGACATTAGTAGTGTTTGTTTTTAGATAACATTTTAAGGCTGGCCGGCACAGAGGTCATCAACAATCATGTGTTGATTACTTTCTTAGTTGATATACTTGTATTTATTTATTTCTTTTATAAAATATAAGAATTGGGGGGTAAAGCTACTGGCCAACAGTATAGATTCCAAAGATGGGGAAAAAACAGCAAATTATACTGGAGCCAGAGAGTAACTAGATCCTTTTTTGATAGCATAATTAATTAATGAACAAGACATTAATTATCAAAAAAGTTGCTAATTAATTTTCTGTTTGACTCATGGATTACAATTTGTATTGTATTGGATAGATAGACAGATATTGTTTTGGCTCCGGTCACTATTAGCCAACATTGATGCTAAACATTTACCATCACTGCTGGCTGGACTTTGAGCCCATGCAGACTCTTCGTGTTGCATTTTCACGCTGGCTTCTGCTGATTAAATCGTCTATGTAAAAACATCTTTTAGGTCCAGCAGAGGCGACAGGAGCTGGAGCAGGCGCTTGGCATCAGGAACACCTAAAGAAATTTGGTCGCATGCAGCAGGAAATGAGGAGACATGTTTTGCTGGTGGAGACAACTAATGTGTGTGCGTGGGACATTTAAACTGACAAATGTAGAGACACATAGATAAAAGATGGCCTCAGCATTTTATAGGATGTCAATCTTCACCCCACAGTTTGGATTCTGCTTTCTGCATCTTCTTTTTTTTTTTTTGCTTATAAAAGCCCCCTCCCCCTCACACCAGAGCTCTTGAGCAAAATTGTCTTTAAGTTTGTTTTTTCCTTTCTTAGCCTTACCTGGAAGCATTGCTTTCATTTTGACACACTGTGTCCTGACAAAAATATAGATTGTACACAGATGAAAAGCAGAGGGCAGACTGTACGTCGCAACTTTAAATGTATTGTCCCTGGAACAAAAAAATAATAATCTTAAATCAGACGGAATATGTTAGGGCTGCTGTGGCTCTTTGTTCCCCTTTTTGGAAAGTAAATTTACACTTTTAACTCCAAACCCGGCTCCTGGACGCTCGGCCGTTTAGATAAATATTGATCGTGATTGTGTTTGTAATCAATTGGGCTTTTTTGCTGCACATTGGCTGTTCATGTGTCACCTTGTATTTAGTTGCCATTGGTTATTTTTCACAGTTTGTGGCGCAGTCTGTTGAGACGTTTTAAAGCTCAATCAATCACAGCTGAATATACATTGTTGTTGGAAAGCGGTTTTCATTTGTTAAGGATGCCATTTGGTATGAAGTTTTTTGTTTTTTCCTATTTTTTGTTATCAGTGATCCTTGTTTTCAAAATATGTATTATATCCGTACTTGTCTTGTTAGCTAGTACAGATTATCATTGAAGTAGCTAGTATGAGTACCTCTAGTCATTACGGTTTTGTAAATACTGAGCAGAAGAAAAAAAATTGAAGATGGATGTGAAGTAAACCTGTATTACTTATCCTGGCTGATCTTTTTCTTAAGTCTTTGTCGATGCTCAGATAGTCAAACCAGTATATTATTAATGGCCCTCGCTCTCTGAGCCCAGTGATTTAGCTCTCCGCAATGAAGCAAAGTCAGCAGTCGTGCGTTATGAAGCACTGCTCAGCAGGGAGGCATGCAGTCAGATTCATGTCGCCTGCAAACTGGGAAGAGTTAAAATATCTGCATTTTTAGTTTAGTGTATTTTAATTCTGTGCAGAGAAGCCATAAAATACACATGGTGGAGCAGATCTGAGGAGCCGGAGCTCCTTCACACACTGGCTGAAGACCTGGTTTCTGTGAGTTTAATGGTCGTTTCCATGTTGAAGGTTAAATTGAGTGTCCTGGCTGAAAACATTTGCGCGTGTGCATTTTAATAATGAATTCCAAGAATACACTAAAAAGGGTCTGGGCAGGTACACGATTTGAAACAAGCATTGGGGAACCAATGGGGTTAAAACCACAACACTTTGGGGGGGGGGGGGGGGGGGGGGAAGTTGGAAACAGCGGGGGTTTTTTGGGGGAACGGGCTTTT